>JAQFYU010002580.1:0-11568 GCA_034694905.1 Ceratophysella granulata
GGATCGTAGCAATATATTGCACTTGAGTTTATGCAAATTCGTTGAGCCGTCTTCCTGCAATCTTCCTTCGAAAATGAACATTTTCCCATTTGATTGTACACTGCGCGCAACTCAACGCGGTACCGAGCCCCCTTTTTTCACTCCAATGCGCCTTGTCGTCTCCCTATGTTTCTATGTACTACTGCCTGATCAAGCTCCCTGGCGTTCTTTGGCAAATTCAAATCATAGGTGGTACTGATACTCATAAATCATCAATGATACTATCACTGGAAAATGGGTCAGCTAGTGTTTAAATATATGTATTTATGAATTGCATAGGGAGGAACTGAAGGCTTTATATAATGCACTGGCCGAAAACGGAGAAATGTTCATGATTATTTGTCTTTACACTTTTACATTTGACATGTACCAGTTTAAATTCGGAGATAAAGTCAAAAAAGTAAGTTGACAACACTTATTATGTGAAAAGGCATGATTTGAGGAATTTGTCGAAATGGAAATACTAAAGTTACAATATCCTATCCAATTGTTCAGGACGAGTGGGTGATTCCAAGTTGGTTGGAAAAAGGGAAGTTGGGTGGAGCGGGCTCGTCAAAAACCATTGAAGATGCAATGATTGCCGCCGGGTTCCAGATCGTGGATTCCAAAGCCACCCAGAAAACGCACGTGTTACAGAATCCACCCAGACATGCTGGTACGAAGTGGATTCCAAAAATTGTGCTTTTATGATAAAATTCTTAATTAAGGAAATATTCAGATATTTGACAACTGATTTTGTTTTAGACATAGTACTTCCCATGAATGAATTTGTAAGGGATGATGGGATTGAGATGAAGAGTGAATTATCAGAAGCAATGAGACTCTACATCTACCCTGAAACTAAGACGAGGCTAGCTGACCCACATCCTGAATTTGATACGACAAATCGTGAATACACGTTTTATTATTTGGCACAATTCATTCATGTCAGAAAGAAAGGAGTAGAACGTGCTAATAATGGTGTGACATATGCCGGACCCGGACTATTTATCTAATAATTTCACCATACAAGATTCCTTGTACTTCAACTTCTCAGCTCGCAACTTTTATATGAATTTTATGTTAAATCAATAAGCCTCCTGTATCATCGTGTTTTCATAAGGTAATGTTTTATGGCTCCGGGCTGAACAAATGTAATTGGAGTTCGTCAGTTGCTCTTATTAAGTAATTTGAAATTATCATTTTGTGATTGAACATTTTGTCTTAATTTTTTCTTTGAGATTTATGACATTCATAATCTTGCAATAATAATTAAAATATTTTGAATATTCAGAACAAGATTGATCATTTCTGAAATATGGCCAAACTTAAAAAATGTGAGCATATCATAAATATGTCAATTAAAACAAAGAAATAAAGCAGGTCCTTATGTAATATATTCACCAATTTCAAATATTTTAAAAAATTCAAAACTGATTTACTCCTAAAATTGAAAGCAGCATTGTTAGGCTTAAGGCTGATGAACAATATTAAAATTCGAGCCATTCTGAAATATATAATTAATATTAATATTTAATTAAAGCAGCCAGACTAACACTACATATGTCAAGTCAACTGCTAGCATGCCTAAGGATTCCTTTGCAAAATCATGCGTCATGTCATAAAATAGGGGGAAATGCGTGAAAATGATTGTGCCAGCTACTTCACTACGTACGTACAGTACAGTCGGAGCTCTGAAAATCTGACAACAGAATAAAGTTAAAAGTTTTGTTCGAGTATTTAGGAAAATGATATATTTTTTTGGTTTTGTAAAACCAAACTGTTTAGACATCGCTTAATATCTACGAAAAGTACCTTATTTTTTAAGAATCATAATTAATAATACTATAACGAAAAGTTGCCGTATTTTTCAACATATTTAAATTCAATAACTCAAAATCCACCATTTACTCTAAATATGTAATTAAAAGCGTACAAAACAAATCACCGATAACTGTTGTATGTATATATGGCTTTGGGTTTTTAGTTTAAAAGATGCAAAAACAAAATGAAAAAAATATATTCAAGACAAGCTTGAGACTCCGCATCTTGTTTTTGTTTGCAGAGAAACGGAGTGATACATTATCAACTCAACTTTAATCGCTGGATTATTAACACTTGGTTTGAATAAATCAAAAGCAATACACGCATTTATTTGTTTCCATGAATCGAATTATTAAATCAGTAATTATATTTTTAAAAGAATAGCAGATGTAATTAAATATACATGATAATTCTGGAATTCATTTACATTTGTATATTTAGCCAAAGCGCTGCTGCAAGCCTAAGCCAAATTATGCTGGAACTACGAGGCAACTCATGAATAACGATGGAGGATGAAATTCTTTTTCCAATATTGATGAAGCTGATTTTTCTTTTCATCAAAACGTTCGAAAATCCGTCAACTGATAAACCTCTTCTATTAAATTATAGTCTCCATTTTAGGTAATTATTAATTGTTGTTTGCCTGGCTGAGTGAATTTCTGAACAGATTATCAGTACATCAGTACACTTCTGCGCGAGTACGGTCAATGGTCCCATTTTTTTTTAAACGACGCCCTAGTTGACCGAGTTTCTTGATAAATTGGAGGAAATGTACTCGGTCTGATAATCTGGAATCTGGTCAGGCGAAACAGCCGTGTTCGGTCAACTGGAGCCTTTTATAAGTACTCATATTTATGTTGTATTATAATTATTGACAAGAGAATTAACAAATAAACCTTAGCTCATGACTTATAAATATTTACTCCCAGTTTAAGGTACAAAAGCCAAAATGACATTCACCTCCACACACATTTAAGCTGATTGTCCTTGAGTTGAACCTGGAGTGCATCATTCAAACCCAATTGTTGTCACCTTTGTGGCAATTGATTTGGTGTGTCGAAGAGTCATTTTTCAGGCAAGTCTCCAGCAGACCGCTTCACTATAACCTTAGCGTATATTTTAAAAATTCAAACACGCTGGTGCTACTTGAATCGCGAATTTCTCTGGATTTTAAACCGGTAGGTAAGTCATTTGATCCTAAGCATATTAGCATTGACCTAATTGGTAAATCTTTAAATACCGCTCCATATTTCGCATTATTTTTCCAAGTTGTTGAACTGCAGTAGTTTTCAGTGGAAAAGTTTCTGGCCAATTTTCGAAATTTATCTAAGTCTATTTCTTTCAAACATTTGTTTTCAAAGGCGTCACCATGTCAGACCCTATGGAAAAGTGTCAGGCTACGTACGAAGCCAACCGAGAAGTAATAATGACACACACGGCTGAAGTCCTACCCGAAATTCTCAACCGAATGAAATGGGGCAGAAATGAATTAATTCTGGATCATGGATCGGCTAGCGGAACTTCAACCCTCAAATACTTTGCTCCAATAGCTGAAGAGATGGATTCCAAAATTTACGCACTTGAGAATTGTGCTTCCATGACGGCCTATGCGGCTGCAAAGAATCCGCATCCAAGAATCCAATATGTTTATGGAACATTGACACAAAAACCTTCTCCGGTTGATGGACTCAAGTTCAACAAAATATTCTCTCTCTACAAGCTCCATAAAATCAGCGATTGGAGGTAAATGTAATTCGAACTATGAATTCATTATATGAAGTTTACTGGAATTAACGTATATTTTTGACTTCTGAGGGCTAACTCAAAACTCCAATCTTCATAAAAATCCTTTAATTTCCTTTGTGGAAAGAGGGTATCCACGTGGTTACGTAAATTTTCAAAGTAACCTATGGTTCTATGTAGGAAGTACCTCCGCCTCTCTCATCCACTTTAATAATCACGGTAATACGAACTCCCTCCCAAACTCCCTTTGTCAAACAACTTTTGTGAACACCCTTAACAGTGTGACCAATGCCCTGGAAACGTAATTAAATCATACATAATTCAATTCATCCTAATTTTGAATTCCAAAACTACAAATAGTGTTGATGGTACTCAAAGTCATTACTATAACGTTGGCTCGACTATCATGGCAACGTAAGGTAAAGCTAGGTGGGCTATTGAATTTAATATCTTCAAAAAATTAAACCGTGTCTCAAGTCTCAACACATAGTGTGTATTGATGGGGTGTAAAAGACATACTGCACTACACTACTGATTATATCTCTGTTAATTAAGTAAAATTCAAAACACAGACAAATTTATAAAATCACTGACAAATGGGTCAGCTAGTATTCTGTGTTCTGTCTGTCACACAGCAACTTGTGTCATCAACACGAATGAAAATGACCAATGCCCTAGCAACGTAAATACTACACAATTCAATTTCTCCTAATTCTGGATTCAGAAGATTTAATATGTTGATGATGCTCTCCTCCGTTATACCAAAAACTAGCTGACCCATTTGTCAGTGATAAAATAACTGAACTGTACCTGCGTTTTTAATTTTCGAACGTTCTATTAATCGAGTTTCAATCGTTAGTGTTGTGCAATATGCATCTCTTTTACACCTAATCATTATGTATCGTAGCCCGTGAATATCAATTTGAAAATACTAATTCCAATAACCCATTTAGCGTAATACGTTGCTTGCTATGACAGTCGAGTCCTGTTGTTTTTAGCAGATGTGAGCATCATCAACATGTTAAATCTTTGAAATCCAGAATTAGATCAAATTGAATTGTGTAGGACAACGATGCCAGGGCATTGGTCACTGGCAATCTTGTTGACAAAAGTTGTTGTGTGACAGACAGAATATAGAACAATAGAATATAGAATTGGGAAGGCATCTTGTAAATATAAAGAGGGATAACAGTGGTTCGACTGTCATGGCAACGCAGTACAATGTTAAGTGGGTAATTGAAATTAATAGTTTCAAATTTAAATTATTACCGGCCTTTAATCAAGACATTGTGATGAGGATTAAAAGAAATATATGCATACTGCACCTGCAACACACACTACCAAATCATAGGTGATACTATCACTGGAAAATGGGTCAGCTAGTGTTTAAATATATGTATTTATGAATTGAATAGAGAGGAACTGAAGGCTTTATATAATGCACTAGCCGAAAACGGAGAAATGTTCATGATTATTTGTCTTTACACTATTACGTTTGACGTGTACAAGGAATTCAATTTGGGAGAGAAAGGCAAAAAAGTAAGTTGACATTGACACACTTATATTATACATATGAAAAGGCATGATTTGAGGAATTTGTCGAAATGGAAATACTAAAGTTACAATATCTTATCCAATTGTTCAGGACGAGTGGGTGATTCCAAGTTGGTTGGAAAAAGGGAAGTTGGCTGGATTGGGCTCGTCAAAAACCATTGAAGATGCAATGATTGCCGCCGGGTTCCAGATCGTGGATTCCAAAGCCACCCAGAAAACGCACGTGTTACAGAATCCACCCAGAGATGCTGGTACGAAGTTGAATACAAAAATTGTGTTTTTATAATAAAATTCTTAAATAGGGAAATATTCAGAGATTTGACAACTGATTTTGTTTTAGACATAGTACTTACCATGAATGAATTTGCGATGGATGAGCCTGAGTTGAAGGATCAATTATTTGAAGCAATCCGCCCCTTCATCTTCCCTGAAACGAATCGCGAATACACGTTTTCTTATTTGGCACAATTCATTCATGCCAGAAAGAAAGAAGAAGAACGTAGTAGTCGTGTGACAAATGCTGGACCCGGACAATGTATATAATAATTTCACCATACAAGATTCCTTGTACTTCAATTTCTCAGCTCACAATTTTATATCATTTTATGTTGAGTCAATAAGCTTCCTTTTTGATAGTGTTTACATAAGTTAATGTTTTATGGCTCCGGGCTGGACAAATGTAATTGGAGTTCGTCAGTTTGTTTCTCTTCTTAAGTAATTTGAAATTATCATTTTGTGATTGAACATTTTGTCGTAATTTTTTTCTCTGAGATTTATGACATTCATAATCTTGCAATAATAAAATATTTTCGAATGTTCAGAACAAGATTGATCGTTTCTGAAATATTTCCTAACTTCAAAAATGTGAGCTTATCATCTCTTCTTGCTTTCGATTTAATCAATACGAGGTGTTACGAGATTTTTTTGTATATATGCCTTGCCTCACAAGCAATACTACAAAATACGAGTTTTCTTGCTTCACTTGAGCAACATCATAAACTTTTGAGTAATTTATGTTTGATAAATTGAAAAAATGTATTATAAATGCTAATCTTCAGAACTGAAACTAATAGTTTTCACATGTACAAATGATGGTGCAAGCAAGGCGCTAGTCGACGCAGTGTCTGATCTGATGCATTCGAAATCGAGGAGTGCTGTGCTACCACATATGTATATATGTATTGTATTATTAAAAGGGTTAGACTTTCATTCTAAATGCATATCTTCTTTCGCACGGCTGAATTTTGATCAACGCTTGAATGTGTATGCCGGCGAACTGATGTACACGAACTCCAAATTGGCGATTTTTATTTCTATATTTTAGCATATTTCAAATGTTTCTTTTCCATATTGTGCATATTTCGAAGTTTAGGTTTTATTGTGTATTTTGATGAGTTTCAGTCAAAAAATGGTACAAATATATTTCACACAAGCAAGTTTATTGGAATTATACATTTTTCTCCATATTTTTTGCATGCAACATATGTTTATACGCCATATTTTACGGCATATTGTAGTGCATGTTTTCTGTATACGACATATATTTTTGCATAGGATATATTTTTCTGCATAAAATGCCAAAAAGACTGCTCCTTTTAGTGCATATTTCTGGCATATGGTATATTTTTCTGCATAAAACGGGAAAATGCTGCATAATAATTAATTAATATGATTAAAGATTAATTAATATTCAGACATCTCCGTACCATTCTGGGGTTAAAACTAAAATATGAGAGACTTGGAAATTCCTTTTGCAATTTTGAAAGATGTATTATGAGATATACGAAACGAAATATTGAGATTTACGCAATTCTTTGATACGATGCATGCATATAATAGGATGTGAAAATGTTATTAATACAGATTAAAACGTGAGCTCTGCGAAAAAATAGAAACTTGAATTTAATATACCAAAATAAGTTGGTATTCCTAGGTTCAAATCACGTTTCATAAAATATCATTTTCCATGCACAAGCTCAGCTGTACCCAGTTCCTTTTAGTGGATATATTTAACTAAATTTACGTCGAGCGATGCAACATAATGCTATTTTGCAGAAAATATTCCTCAATATTAAATATGCATTAAAGAAATTTAAAATTCTGCTCCGGCTCCGGAGCCATTTTTTGGCTATGTTTCCGGCTCCTTGCAAAACGGCTTTGGCTCCGGCAAAGTCGGAACCGGCTCTTTACGGCTCCGGTTCCGGCTCCTTCCAAAACAGAGCCATTGATATTGGCTCCGGCTCCGGCTCCGGAGCCTGCGAAGCTCTAGCACTCTTCTCGTGCTCTATCCGCATTAATTTTGCCAACCATTGATAAAAACAACAATCACCTGGCAAAACTATGCTGGAACTACGAGGCAACGGCAACTGATGAATGATGAAAGGAGGATGAAATTTATTTTTCAACGTAGATGAAGGTGATTTTTCTTTTCATCTATTAATTAAATTTGGTTTCCGTTTTAGGCGGAATTAATTGCTCATTACAAATTACTAATTGTTGCTTGCTTGACCGATTGGAATTAGAATTTCTGAACAGAATATTAGTGCCTTTTACATGAGTACGGTCAATGGTCCGATATTTTATTGTAGAACGACGCCCTAGTTGACCGAGTTTCTTGATCAATCGGAGGAAATGCACTCCGTCTGATAATCTGGTCAGGCAAAAGTCACTCGGGCAACAACAGCCGTCGTAGGTCAACTGGGGCTTTTTATACTCATATGCCGTTATATAAAATTGACAAGAGAATTAACAAATGAATCCTAAGCCCATGACTTGTTATAAATATTTACTCAAAGTTTAATGAACAAAAGCCTAAAAATACCTCCTCCCATATCCACACACTTTTAAGCTGATTGTCCTTGAGGTGAACCTGCAGTGCAACTCCAAACCCAATTGATGTAACCTTTGTGTAGCCATTGATTTGATGTGCCAAAGAGTCATTTGTCAGACTAGTCTCCAACAGCCCGCCGCTTCACTATAACTTTATTTGAGTTAGTTAATTCAAAGACGCTGTTGCCACTTGAATCGCGAATTTATCTGGATATTAATCCGGTAGGTAAGTCATTTGGTCCTAAGCATATTAACATCGACCCAATTGGTAAATCTTTAAATACAGCTCCATATTTCGCATTATTTTTTAAATTTATTAAATTGCAGTATACTTCAGTGGAAAAGTCTCTGGCCAAGTTCCGAAATTTTATCAAATTCAATATCCTCCAATCATTCGTTTTCCAAGGCGTCACCATACCATGTCAGACCCTATGATGAAGTGTCAGGCTACGTACGAAGCCAACCGAGAAGCAATCATGGCACACACGGCTGAAGTCCTACCAGACGTTCTCAACCGAATGAAATGGGGCAGAAATGAATTAATTCTGGATCATGGATCGGCTAGCGGAACTTCAACCCTCAAATACTTTGCTCCAATAGCTGAAGAGCTGGATTCCAGAATTTATGCACTTGAGAATTGCGCTTCCATGACGGCCTATGCGGCTGCAAAGAATCCGCATCCAAGAATCCAATATGTTTATGGAACACTGATGCAAGAACCTTCTCCGGTTGATGGACTCAAGTTCAACAAAATATTCTCACTGTACACGCTCCATAAAATCAAGGATTGGAGGTACAATAAATATAATTCGAACATTATATAAAGTTTACAGCAATTGCAGACTCTTGACCACTCAGGGTGTGTGTATTTTAAAAACTATACAATCTTCATATAAATTTCTATTATTTTTATTAATGAATCGAATAGGGAGGAAGTGAAGGCTTTGTATGATGCACTGGCTGAAAACGGGGAAATGTTCATGATTATTTGTATTTACACTCTTATTTTTGACGTGTACAAGAAATTGAAATTGAAATGGGCAGATGAAGGCAAATATGTAAGTTGACACTCCTATGTGTATGTAAATTTAAATTAAGGCATAATTTGGAATTACAATCTCAGTCTCAATCAATTGTTCAGGACGAGTGGGTGATTCCAAGTTGGCTGGAAGAAGGGAAGATGGCTGGATTGGATCCGTCACAACTCATTGAAGATGCAATGATTGCTGCCGGGTTCCAGATCGTGGATTCCAAATACATCAGAAAAACGCATGTGCTACAGAATCCACCCAGACACGCTGGTACGAAGTGAAATTTATTTTATTTTTTTATTTTACCATTTTTAATTATCGAAATATTAACTGCTCCCTGTTTCAGACATAGTACTTACTATGAATGAATTTGTACGGGATGAACCTGAGATGAGAACGGAATTATCTGAAGCAATCAGCCGCTTCATCTTCCCTGAAACTAAGACGAGGCAAGCTGACCCACATCCTGAATTTGATACGACGAACCGTGAATACACGTTTACCTATTCGGCACAATTCATTCATATCAAGAAGAAAGGAGTACAAGAACGTTATGGTTTGGCATATGCCGGACCCGGACTGCGAGATGTATCTAATAATTTCATTTAAATAAGATTCCTTCTGTAAGTACTTGAACTTCTCAGCTCACAATTTTTATATCATTTTATGTTAAATCAATTAGCTTCCTCTTAAATCGTGTTTTCATGTGTTAATATTTAATCTACTTGGCTCCAGGGCTGGATGCCTTAAATGTAATTTGAAGTTCGTCAGTTTGTTGCTCTTCTTAAGAAATTTGAAATTCTCGTTTTGTGATTGATCATTTTGCCGTAATTTTTACTTCTAATATTTATGATAGTTGTAAAGTTGTAATATTAATTCAAATATTTTCGAAAATTTAGAACAACATTGATCGTCTCCGAAGTATTTTAAAACTTCAACAATGTGAGTACTGTTTTATTGCTTCACTTGAGTAATATTTTAAGCTTGTTATTGAGTAATTTCTATTCGGTAAATTAAATGTTAAATAAATTCAATTTTTCAGAACGGAAACTGACGTGTTTCACTTGTAGTTAAATTATGATGCAACATGATGCGATAATGCACGCAGCGGCTGATCTGACATTCCACTTGTGCCGCTACACTATTACAAAACTATCAGGGTTCAGTATAAGATTCGAATACAAATACAAGACGCATTTAGCGAAAAAATATTATTCTTATTGTTGCATAGGTCAATACAAACTATCATCAGGCAGGCTGAAAATATTCTGAACTACTGTATATATAAGGAGAGCGTGACTCAAATGCAAGTCGGGCAGCCGAAATCAGAAAAAATTTAAAATAACTAACTGAGAAACTTTGTAGTTCCTTTAAATCTAGTTTCAGTGTTAAGTTCATTTCATTATTTCGCTGATGTAGCGGTGAATCAGATTCACAACAAGCTTCCAGAGGATGATACTGTAAAAACACATTTATATTTTGAAATTGAAAAGATTACTAGCATGGAATCTTCTAAATGCGTGACTCATAAAATTTTGATAAATAAGTCAATAAAAGAAATGATTTTATTCCTATTCTCGATACATTACAAGTTTTTGTTGTTTACAGTGTCATTGTTTTTAATTTGACTGATTTATAAATGTAGAAATATGCACGATAATAATTCTTTTGTCAGTATTTCTTCTGGAAATTTGGGTTCAATCAAGCAGGCTTTAGTCATGTGGTCCTCGTATATTCCAGAAGGTGGGAATGGGGACTATTTCTTCTTTGCATTCACCAGGGCTGCATTCAGCTCTTCCAAATCCTCTCGTTGGACACGATCGGCCTCAATCTGACGTGCCTGGTTTCGCCATAGATAGATGGTCCTAATACTGCAACTTGGGCTGATTACCTGTTGGAAAAGCAAAATAGAATTAAAAGGGCACTATTCTTACATATTTAGATTTGCGAATCCATTCCGTTATGCTGTAATACTTACCCATCTTGCAATACTTCGGGCACTGGTTCCATGTTTAAGTAAGAACATCGCTCGTCGTTTCTGACTAGCCGAGTAACGATGGCGAGGATGCTCAGGTCGAACCTTTCGAATTTTCATTTCAATTTCCTCTGCACTTTCGAATAACATTGCTGGTTCAACTGAAAGATCAATTAAAATCAATTAAGGTTTTATACTTCCAAGAATTAATTAGCCTTTGATCATTAGTCATTGTCACGAGAAAGTTCCGAGTGTCGTTCAATTTTCTCAACATTTGAATTGGAATTTTAGACGCCTTTGCTGAACATGTTGGCCAACAGACATTCCTGATTCCGGAATTATACGCCAATTTCATTTTGCGTTATATATTTTAATATATAGTATTTATTCGTGCGATTGTAGAACATACCTGCTCTGCCTTGATGATTCCCCATCATTAATATTCCCCGCGAAGTTTCTCAAAAGAGTTCCAAGTTACAAATCGATGTGTTTTAAAATTTCGTAAACTACATTAAGCCTAGTTCACATAGCTTCTGCGATGCGATTTTGGAGCTGCGATCGCGATTTTTTAGCGTATCGCAGATTCGTGCGATT
>JAQFYU010002581.1:0-11565 GCA_034694905.1 Ceratophysella granulata
GAATGCACCAATTGGCAACAGTGTAAAGAAAACCTTGCTAACCACAAAATTGGCATTGGGAAAAATCTTTGAATCCATAAATTAAAGAAATGTATTCAAGTTGATCACAAAATCACATAAAAAAGGTGAAGTTAAACAGAAAGTATCCAAATTTTATTGCAAATCCATTTCAAAAATATTGGTGGAATGAAAAGCATTTTAAAAACTCATTCGGAATGTGACACGACCTCAAGGTCAAAGAAAATAAGTGAAATCTTAGTAAATGAATCAGCAAATCATCAAATTGGGCCAAACGGAACATAACATTTATTGATCATGTTGTTCCCATTTTTGAATAAATTTTTGTATTTTTAAGCGAATGGATTTTTGCTAATTGAATTCACCGACTGAACCCGAAAAACATTCATACTAACGTTATACACATTTAAACTGACTATCGCACTAAACCGTGAGCTTCATCAACATACTAGTAGATAGCTCATACAAAGCTGTGTACAACGACGGCACAGAATGCTAACACATGTACGAGTAAGTACTTACATTTCATGGTTCACGCATCTCTGGATCCCAGGCCTATACTCTGAAGCTCCTTTCGAAACTTAATAGCTTTCAGTAAGCAGTTCCGTATAACGTCTAGAATGACATGTTTGCTTGTCCGAATCGATTAGTCGAGTGAAAGGTAATGCGAAGGTTTGGTTTGGGGTAGTGCCGTCTAATGGATTTCCGATTTTTACTGTTTCACCATTCGTACTTTTGGTTCAGATTTTTCGTGTAATTTGGATCGAGTATCGGGATCGGGTGCTTAATAAATTTTGCAAATATAGATTATAGAAATTCCAGTTGCACAGTAATTTTTGATAGACTCAAAAAAATTATCAGTATTCCAAGTCAATTTTCAGAATTGGTAAGTATATATTTTGTAACATGACACAAAGTATGTAAAATTAATTTAAAATTAAAATTCTGCTACCGCAAATCCATACATTCAGGGGAAATATTTATATAATCTTGAAATTATGTGTAGTGATTTTTGTTAAAAGCTCATATATTTTTGCTTATTTCAGAAAATAAAAAGATTCCAAGCCTGGGAATTCACATTTCATCGAGTTCATATTCATAGTTCATTGCCGACTACATTTTATAGCAAGGTAGTCTGTCTGGCTGTTATGGACCTTCCTCTCCAGCCAGGAATAATCCTGCTGTTTGGATGTCCGTCTCGTGTTTGATGTGGTTTCGGATTTACACGAGCTTCACTGGAACTCTAAATTATTTAGTCCTTTCCACAAAAAAAAGTGCTTTGGACTGAGAGAGTTTCAAGTCTGAACTTCCTAATTCCATCCGAATGGAAAAGCGGGTAGGCAAGATGAAAGGCGCGTCTGTATTTAAATACGTAATAATGTTCTTATTGCGGGAAAAACCGCACATAACTACTAAATCCGAGTCTGTTTGATCCGAACTGTCTAAAACTCCAGTTGTAAGATGTAGGGAAGAATTCCTTGGCTTAGTTTACCTATGTACATATACTATGTTTCTTTCTTTGAAAATCTTGCATGTGAATACAAATAAAAAACCAAAAGACTTTGTGAATTTAAGGAATTCAGTTCAGAGAAAGATAGCTCAACAGCAGCAGCCGCCTTTCATTCTATGTATTTGATCCGCTTAGTTTCACAAAGGTTCAAATTGTAAATTCCATCAAAATTGAGGTTTTTATGTTTTGACATAAATGTACATGTAAATAACTTCAAATACATCTTTTTTCGATTTCATCGAAGATTTATGGTACGCACTCTTACATCTGTGAAGTGGATGTTTCTGTTTTTGCCCTTCACTCTGCCTTCACTGGAATTAATTGAGGTTTTGCTGGAATGGGTTGAATATCCAGTCTATCAATAATTTAATATGGTGTGGGCTGTTGTATGGGGCTTTTTAGTTGGTATTTTAACTATTGACAGCTTACAGCTATATTTTTTTGAACAGTTCTCAATCTACAAAGTATAAATCTTATTTTCCAATATTTAGTTCAATTTATTCAAAACAGATGCCAAGATTTATTTAAAGCATCAAGCAGGCAACTTCAGCAGCTCACCTTTGACCTATGACCTGTGACCTGTGACCCATGATCAAGGTATCACAGCACCGTGTCAGATCCGTTCTTCGTCTCATATTGTTTTAAATATTCTTATTCTCGAGATTTAGATTTCTGTAGCAGTATTTCTAGCGATTGATTAATTTTTTCAAATCACACATGTCAAATTAAATTTAGCATGTAAAATTAGTAGATTGTGATACTAATTGTCGCTCAATACATAAACAGATTTAGCTTCCTTCATTTTTTGATTATTTGCATATCCGATAAATACTGGCCGAGTGCTTTACACACAAGAAACCAGCAAATATCATGCCCTGAAGCCTGTATACTTGGGATGAAGATGGGAATGTTAATTCCGTGCGGCATTGATCAAGGCTGTTATGAAAAAAAAAACGACAAAAAGTAATTGCGATGAGAGTAGGAATCGAAGGCTGGCGCAGGGTTTTAGAATGGCATATATTACGAGCATACAATTCCATACAAGTAACCTGCCTAGTCCGACCGGGTAACTTCTCAACTGCAGCAAATAAAAAAAAATCAATACAATTATGCAATTAATCCCACATCTCTATCTACATAGGTTAATTTGAGTACAGGAAAACGAGCAAAAAAAGTAATCGCCCAACGTGGGGCTCGAACCCACGACCCCGAGATTAAGAGTCTCGTGCTCTACCGACTGAGCTAGCCAGGCGCTTATGTGAAGAGTGCTTCAGAAAGAACCAGTTATCCAACTCTTCCCTTCCTTGAGGCGTTCTGAACTTATACTTGTTGATCTAAGAATCTAACGCGTACCAGAAGGTACCAAGAGGAATGCATGAATGTATGCGTGCGTTGCACTGCACTTGCACTTGAACGCATAGGGTATGGACATTGGGCATGGAACATTGAGGAGAATCCTTTTTCATTCGTAGCCGTGGAATGAACAAAAAAGAATTAGCACGGAGAATTGAGGCCCAATGGTTAATTTAATTTATATCATAGATTTTCAAAGTCAAGCTTTGGATAAATTTGACGATGCGGTCAATAACATTCAGCGTTGTTAGCTCGATTGAATGTCCGCATAGATTTTGGGATTTTATTAAAAATTACACATGCTTTCCATCACGATTTTGTAAAACTAAAGAATTAGTTGTTTGCTCTTTGGTCCAATCCTTGAACATTGCATCTAAAAAATTGTGTAGTTCGAATTCGTACAGTTTTTTCATGTTTTCAAAAGGGCACAAACTAACCTGTTGAGTCGTAAATCGATAAGTCATTCCATCCATACTCAAATTCAAACTCAATACGATACATACATGACAATTTCCTTTTTTATTAACAGGAAATTAGAGGACTTTACAGGAAATCTAAATACATATTTTAAAAAGTTTTGCGCTCCTTTAAGCGATATTTATACGATTGATTTAGATGCTTTTTTAAAGTTTCAGCTTTTATATGTAGTCAATATTACGGAAACGTAATGAATTGAAATAGCCCTCATTCGTAGATTGTGGTTCACTGCGTTTAATTATCTCGATGAGATGACCTCGGCACGTCAGCCATCCGTGTTCAGTGCAAGAAACTCGCCCGCGTCAAGCCTTTCCTTCAATTAGTGCCTGTTTCCAGAACTGACCTACTTTTAATGCTACAAGTGAGTAAGTAAGTGGTGAATGATTGATGAACCGGTCGAACCATTGTAATTTGTAATACCAAACCAGGGCATTAGTCCATGATGGGAATGGAAAATGCTGGTATTCGTGCTGACTAGGGAAGACATTAATATGGTCAGTTCTGGTTTGCCCTTTGCCCTTGGCTACATGTCTCATGTCTTTGATCTGATGGGAACTTTAATTCCAAGCCTGTCTCATTGAGCCCTTGAGATATTTGGGAGACGGACGAGTTGTAGAATTCCAGTCCATGTTCTAATAAATGTTTTACCAGTTCACGTGGAAGTACTTTGGAAAGTTGACAGGAAAACAGAGTGGGTCTGTCATCTGTCATCCAACCGAACACTTTTCTACGATCAATTTAGCTTGGAGCTAAGCCGTAATTTTTGAGCGAACGCTGGATTTTTGATAATTTGATTACTGGAGGCGAGACCTTAATTTCATGTCAGTCAATTGTAACCTATAACCTAGTCTTAGGTCTTCCGGTAATTGCTTTGAGAACGCTTTTTATCGGTGCGGGCATTTTTTCAAATTTTTTTACATGCAGTTTCTAAAATTATCTGAATTTTAAAACTTGAAAACAATTCTCGGAACTCCGGAAGTGAGAATTTGATAATTTGATTGAATTTCAAGCGTTTATGACACTTTATTTTCGATTCCAAGGTTGTTGTTTTTTAAGCATGAAAAACAAATAGAAATGAAAGCCGCATGACTTGATTGACACTTTCCTGTTGTTGTATACGGAGGACCAAGTTTTTTGGCGGCGGTACACGAGCTTTTGTTCACTCTTCTCAATTTTGGCATAATTCAGCGGAATGGATTTACTCGAACTTCCCTAAATGCATATAACCTTGAACCTTGACAAGGTTTCATTTATTTACGAATCCTTTCAAAATCTTTTTCCGCTGAACACTGATGCCATGCCGTAGAACGGGTGAACATACTGGAGCTATTGTTTCAAAATAAGAACCGAGTTTGTACAACACTCAAGCCAAGCCGCAATGTCAGTCACTCAATGTACAGTGTATATTTTAGTTTATAAAATCGTAAATGCAGATGTATTTGTTGTTCAACCACATAGCGTAAATTAAGCTTGCAAAACTGTTAATTTAAGGATGTGTGAGTATTTACTCAGTAATTCCCATGTAATTGAAGGCCAAAGGCTGACAGTTAATTGACGTTTGTGGCCTACCAGAGAGTAAAAGTTCAGTGCTCGTTGTATAAAATTTTAAAACAAGGGATTCTCAGAGTGCAAACTGGTGCTGTACAAGACTCGTTGTTTCAACGTAGAACTGCATTGCAAAACTGTAATTAACATCAATGCGAATTTCGCATTGCCCCATTGACACAAGGTGACCTCATCTGTGAATTATAGCGATTAAACGACTTTTTTGCATACTTCTGCTCCATACAAACTAGAATTTGCATTAATGCAGCAAAATGGTTGTGCACTGAACATAGTGACTCAAAAAATGTGTTCACGGTTTCGAATCCTGTGGCGTTCATCCAACACGTATTTTATGTTTTTTTTCATTAAACAAATTCTGAGTTAGTTGTTGACATATTATTTTAAACCAATTTATTGGCTGTAATTCGATTTTTGCGATTGTAACTTCTCCTGGCGTCATATCAGAAACAGTTCAAACCCGAATTGACAAAATGCATCCATTGAGAATTTGAAAGGTAAAACGGGGCTTAAGTACCACCTCCATGTCATCTTAGGATTATATGCTTATGCACTGCATGCATAAGCTCCTTGATAGATATTGCGGCTCATTTCCATGTAATTAGGCTCATCAATCACGATAAAAAAGCTGTGACGCTGACAGGAAATCCACTTTAGGCTATTGGTAAAAGTTTGTTTTCTTTATTCCTAAGTGAAAGTTGAGCTTCGAGTTCCTTGATTTTGAAGGGTGGCCTGAACAGAAGCAAACAGAAGGATTATGTTACCTTAACTTTTCAATTTGAAAGGCCTCTATATCAAATATCCATTCCCATTATCGTGATTCGTCATTCCACCACACGTCTTATATTCAAAGATCTCATATTGTATGAGATTCTGGGTTTCGTCTTATGCAGAATGCTTTTGTCCAACGTCCTTGGTGCACTGTTACCTTCTCTTTCTTCAGACGCATTTCAAGGCATGAATCCCGAATGTACAGATCTACTCATCATCAATGAAGTCGATCTGCAAAGATTTAGACAGCGTGACGATTTGAACCGTGAATTCCTAAAATTTCACAATTCGTAATAGAAACGCTGGGTTTTTTCGAAGCATACAGTAAACTCGAATTCTCAAAATTGGCCTCACTTGTTAGATTGCGTTGTTGGCGTTTGTTTATTTGCACTACAGAATACGGGGTACCACACAAGCAAGTTCATACTTCTCTCCAAACAGTTCCATTTCATTAGTTTGTCTTCTGAGGTCATCAGTCATGTCATGAGTCATGAGGCGTGTCATTCATCAATCTTCATTGTGCACACCGTAGCATCTTTTATCAAACCAAATGAAATACATTTATTCCGTCTGACATCTGGTTTCCAGACAACACTAATACAAAATACAGAGAAAGGGCCCTAACGGCTCTGTCCGCCTATACAATGGTATATCGATACAGAGTCGTTCATCACAATTTGGCAAGGCTCTTTCGCGGGAATTTAAACCTGGCTATACCACATCGGGAAAATGCGAAGTAAGAAATCAGCAGAACACGGTCGACTCAAGTTGCATGGAGTTTTCATTTTTAAAAAAACGTTTTATGTTTTTGCGCACAATTTTGCACAACGTAAAATATTTTTGAAAAATACAAGTATTTTATAAAAAGGAAAAAACAGTTTAGCTTTTCGAACCGAATTTTCATGGAACCGTTCATCTCCAACATTTCTTCACTGGTAAACCGGACTCAGGTACGAGCACGACCTAAGTAATTGAAAATTGGCGTAGGACGGACATATGAATAATGGATGCTGTAAAGTGGTCCACTCACTCAACAGCAAAGTTAACGTAGCTTGAAGTTTGTTCAATCATTAGAGATTAATCAGAGTAAATACAGACTAACCAAGTCATGTAAAAAATTCCAAAAACAAGATGCCCAGCACCAATAAATCAACTTTAGAAAAATGTAAGCCGCCCACATCATCCACTTGTCATTAAATATTTGAGAAAGTAATTTAAGAATCAAGGATTTAAGGTCATTTCTGGTTCATTAGTGACCAGGAGCAACATTGAGCAACTTGTACATGACAAAACAATCTGCCTGATCTCCAGCATCCAGGATTCCTCCAGGGCTTCAAAACTTGTAGTGAAACACATAGAATTTCTTTTTGAAGGAAGAACTAAAAACTGAAACTCGAAACTAAAACTATGAAAAAAAAATTCACATTTTTTGAAATTAGACAAGCAACCTGTCCAAACTTCTCTTTGAACTTTTCTCATCAGTGCAAAATATTTTCCTACCTAGGGCTTTCTAATTTATGCAAAGGCAATTCTGAGTAGCTTCCTTCTACCACACTTGACTTTGTCCTGCGGAGAACGGCAAAGTGTCTATAAATAAAATTAGCGGATTATTTTGGAATAAAAAGTGACAGGGCAAGCTGGAATCTGGAATCAGTGCTAGCAAAGTGGTTAGTTATGGGCTGAGGAAAGATAGAATACCGTTTAAAAGAGTAGAGTATCCAGGGACAGAGCAGAAGTGTTGATGTTTTGTTGGCAGAATTTCATGGCATTTCCAAATTAAACATAGACGTGTTGAGCACTTGCTATATGGCATGGCGTAATTTGTGTCTGATGAGCACATTAAAGTAGCAGCAAAAAATGGCAGTTTGAATTAGTCCATAAATTGTTTTCATTAGGATGAAAGTGAATCTCGCAACACGGATAAGACAACACGATCTCGTAAATTATATATACGCGAAAATTGGAGAAAATTTTAGTATAATTAATAATAAAAGATATATGATTAGTATTTCGGCAGCGTTTTATTTTTCGGGCAGAATTAACTTTTTCTTTTATAAGGTTTTAATATCCAGATAATTTTGATTAGTTGATTTCCAGATTTATTTTTATCTTCTGTATTTTAACATCTTTGTAAATTTTATGATGTTTGTGATTTATGGATTTTTGGCAATTTGTATGATTTGTTGTAAAGAATTTGAATTGTTTTTGTCGATTTTCATGATCTAACTATCTGTTATTTTGAATTTATTATCTAGTGTTTTTTAATTTTTTCGAATTTCATGAATTTACGGTAATTTCCGGCAGTTTCTGTCGATTTATGTGATATAATTATTTGGAAATTTTGACTTTTTGATTCTAAAACCTTTTCTTCTTAGTAATGGATAAACAACCCTAAAGAATCAAAAGACCGTTTAAAATTCAATATGCTGGAACCGTTTGATCCAACACAATATCAATCTTTCTGTGTACGAAACCTTAACGTGTGAAGTGCTCAGTAAACTCGTCTCAGATCGACAGTACTTTTTATTTATATTGCATTAAACTGGCTGCCCTCAATTGACGTTAAACGAAATACAATATACATTATTTATGCCATATAGCTATAGCTAGAGCCTGTTTTGGAGTATGGCTTGCCTCCAGTTAATATTCCAATCAGGGATCCTCCCGCTAACCAAATTCATTATCTTATCCTATTCAAAATTCATAATTAAATTCCTGCCAACCATCGTACGTCAAAGTTGGGCGTTTTCTGCTCCTGAAAAAACTTTCCCAGGATCCTTATCTTACCTTGACTAAGTGGAGCCTCATCCAAAATTCATTCCAATTCTGCCGCATGGCCTGTCTGTCTACCTCCATAATAAAATAATGGGCAAGTCATTGAGACAAGTGACAAGAATTTAATACCCGGGTTTCTACCGTTGACATGTTGGGGTCGAGCAGGCTTTTCAAACAGTGCGTGTGATAGAAGTTGTGAAAAATAAATAAAGCATATAACCTTTGCAATAAAAAAATCATCCTAAACAGGAAAAGGCTCGTATGCACGAAATCATGGGCAAAACATGCCAATATATGCAGTAAAAGAAAATAAAACGGTTGTTTCTTCAAATATTTGTCGCCAAGCGCCCTGGAACTTTGAAAAATTAAATGTTTGTTATTAATCCGGTCAGCAAAGTTGTGTTGTATTAGTGCAAAAAAAGTAGAAAAATCTAATTCAAATCAAATCGCAATTTTTTAAATTTCAAAACAATATATAGCCAAAAATTAGAAACTTGCGCAACGACAACCTTCAAGCAATGGCACGATATGTAGCGAAAGTGCAAAAACATGTAATTAATCGTGTTGTTGAAATAAATTTCAAAACGAAGGTCACATTTGAAATATTTTCTGGCACATCATATTCCAGCAGGCGCCAATTTAAGCTCATAAAAATTCATCATGCATAAAGTTTTAATTTGAAGTGGTTAAAGGGAATAGCATAAGAACGGAAACTGGAAACAAATACAGTAATTTACATATAATAGTCAAGACGTCGAGTCCAGTTTCTTGGATCAATTCCCGTTCCTGTCATCTAAATCTGGATCCAAACGTTCTACTCTGTCACTATTTATTCCCCATCTCCCAGTCTCATAAATATTTTCTCTCTGAGACACTTTCCCAACCATTAATTATTATTAATAGTTCTCTGACTCACTTCTGAACGTCTTCCGCCCGCGCCACACAAGCTCATGTGCAACCCATTCCCTCTAGTGCAGGATAATCATAATGTGTCACATTACATCACGCTTTCCATTCCTCCACGTCTGGAACTTGGGCCGTTTAACGAGGGTTGTTTCAGAACTTTCATTTTCGGTAGGAACAAAAAATGAAAAAAAAATTCGCTTGAAATTAAGTTATTTTTTTACTAAATTCTTTAAAAATGAGTAATTAATTTTGTTTCTGAATTTGTCTTCAAGTTTTACAATCACATTTAGGTTGCGGTGATTTGGAAGTTGATATGACGAATACAAACAAGTTTTAAACGAGTAATTCACTGGAAAATTCCAAAAATCTAAGTATTTCCCAATAATTATTAATAAGTTTTCAGAATCTTCAAAAATTACGATATTTAATCGTATCAAAATACGATAGAGGTAAACCTGGGCGTTCAACTCCAACTTGTACCTATATACACTCATGTTACTACTGAAATGTTGCGTAATATTGAGTTGATCACTGGTAAAAATTACTAAATATTAGCGGAGTTATGGCAGGTGACAGTGAAAGTCGTGGACCAACCCTCGTGCGATTACACATGCCACCTCATCCCTTTACCTAATTAATGTCTCTCCTTCTTGTATTTGTTGAAGCGGATCTTATTTCGATTCGCATGGGACTCGTTGGTGAAATATTACGAATTCTGAACCTTCAGCTTTGAATTCGCAAATCTTAAGTCTTGCTTGCTGCCATGCACTTCCACCTCAATCCGTATGCATCTCAACCTCAACATAGATACGACGATACGAGTAGGTCAGCAAAAAGCTTCGAAGAAGTCCCGGTAAATTGATCACATATCAATATTTGGCATACCAATTTTGACTATATGCAAATGACTCAAAGGCATCATGTTTCTATAAAAAATTCATACATTGGAGATATATTTGGAATTTTTGACGGAAAGGCTTAGGAAATCCATTTATTGTTTACGAGCATATTGGGAAATGCCATTATGGCCTCCTCTGAATATAAAACGACTATCGGCTATGATGTATATCTGTACGAAGAACTGTGTACTCGGTACCTCTGCTGATAAAAAAAAGTTGCAAAACTTCAAACTGAAAAAACCAATAAAAACTTCTGCAAACTTACACGTAATACTTTTGAGATTCTTTTGAATTTTGCCGAATTGCCTATTTCCATTGAAGCCTGGAGTATTCTCAAATCTGATTTCATATGCTTGAGAAATACACGTGTCGATATTCCAGATGCACATCCACATAAAGGCAGCCTATCGCTTTACTAAGTGTCCATCTTCATCCATACATTGGTCGTGGATGCTATTGTAATTGCACTCGGGTCATGAGACTACATGAGCTGATCTGCGCTTACAATATTTATTCAAATCCTCAGATATCGTTTATGTTAAGTGTACGTCTAAATATTTGAAAACAGTTGACCTCGCTACGAGGAGCTCAAGGGTGATGTACGCCTTCAGATAACAGTTCATGGTGAAGATTTGGAATAGTTACGTAGAAAATCCCTGGTTGAATGACTGATTCCTTAAAACATTAGTCAAAGATTCAAAGACGACGGAATTTCATAGCATTGAATGCCAAATACTAGTCACTTTCCTTCTCAATCTCTCTTCCGCTGTACCACAACAGTTCCTTTGGGAAAGGAGGGTTTTGGCACTAACGGCGGTCTGTGTGCAATTAATATAGTAATGCATTTCAGACTGTATCGTCATAGAATATTAAACAAAGGCCTCATATGCAAAAACATTTTTTTCGGGGGTTCTTATCCTCTAACTTTAGATCCCAAAGATCCAGTATGGGAATTTTTGCATATTTTTGGCATTTTGAAGGTTTCAGTGCAGATTTTGATGTTTTTTTAAAATTTAGGTAATATATTGGAATTTTAATCATTTTTCTGCAAGTTTGCCGCCTATTTTGACACTTTTTGAATGTTTTTTGCAGTGTCCATTGTTAGTTGCAAAAAAGTCGCATGTTTGTATTTTTTGGAAATATCTTGAATTCAAAAAAGATCACGGTTTGATTTTAATTAGCATTAATCTATAACAATTAAAATTTCCGCATATTATGCATTTTCACAACATGGCTGAGTGGATTTCATATCAAGAATTTACTTTTTCAAAGTTTAAGATTATATTTTGACTA
>JAQFYU010002582.1:0-11561 GCA_034694905.1 Ceratophysella granulata
TCTGACTGAATTGTTTGACTGGCAGATACTGAAAAATATAAATACAAAAATCAGCTTCCGTACCTACGCCTTGCGATTAGCCTTCCTTACGTTCAGCGTGTTGTACACACTTCTCATCTCTGGATCTGTGACGATGAGGATTCCTTGAGACTCGAGATCCGAGATCTTTAAAAATCTCGACTGGCTTTGGTTTGTTCGTCGTAAGTTGTAAAATCCCTGCATCCCGTCTGGTTTAGAAAAAATCCCGTGTTCCTCAAACCGAGTTGTCTTCTGTTGTGACTAATAATAGCTAAGAGGAGCAGAGGAAAATGATCAATGTTTACAGGATATAACAAAGTATTCTGAGGGCGTGAAAAGTTCAACACTGGCATTTGAACCTTTTTTTTTATGCCTTTCAAACATTTGCAATATAAATGAGTTTGCGAGTCGTGTGTGGAAGTACAAATCATACATGAAAAGTCCTCTACTGTTGTGTTCCGAGTTTAGCCAAGCCAGGAAAGTCTGTTTGACTGTTTTGGAAAGTTCGAGCTTCTGTGTTTGGCAGGCGAACGTTGTATTAGGACGGCTCATGTTTTCATCTCCGTATCGAGAGACAGATGCTACTTAAATTGAAATTAATCAATGGACCACCTTCTGTGATTTGTTTGCAGACTGTGAAGTTACAGATTTAACACTTGCGGAATGTCAAATATATTAATAATTCATTAAAATGTGGATTAATCCAATATTTCATTAGATCTTCGACTGTACGTTACAATTTTAACAAACGTGATCATTGATCATCTGCATTGAATTTATTTTGTGTGCTTTTAATTTATACTAAATGGGTCAATTTTATTGCGAAATTTCCAAAGAATTTTTATATTCCTAAAAGAATGCAAGTATTTGCGCACTATCGGAGTTCATGTTCGATTTTGACCAAATTCTTGACTACAGTATAATTTGATTTTTTTTACAACCATTGATACAAATTTAATAGTCCCAACTACATCGACTTTAATTTAAATAAATATTTTGAATTATGAAATGACTAAATTTTATTAATTCAACTTTTAATTGAGAAGTGAGGCAAATTATGTTATTTATTGTATACTCAAAGCCGTTGTGTTTTGAATACTCGTAAATTGTTCCAAAATTCAAAAATAATCGAATTCAATTCAAATACATTGTTTTTGGCCTTTTAAAGACTTTTCAAATTTAAAATTGTTTGAATAGATTGCCGCATTTCTTCGAATACATTTTTTACATCTAAAATTCAAATCAAATATGTTTGATAATCTAACTACAATTAACACTGAAGCCAATTTTAACTACAGTAAAATTGACTTTAATATTACTTTTTTGTCATTTTATATGAATTATGAAATATTATATTCAATTAAAGTTCTCTTTCAAACTACTGCACGGTTCTGAGCTTAGTATGCAAAAAAGTGCAAATTATCTACCTATCAAATACATTTAGTATTTTGGTTTTATACATACAGTACAAGAATTTAACAGAATTTTATTTTTTTGCGTGTTTAATTGAACTACTGTATATAAACCTGATGGTTGACATGTGGTTCTGCTACTTGCGTAGGTTAAATGCCAGGATATATGTACTATGCGCTGTTCTGTTATTCTAGAGGCACGAGTTCCGGTTTGGAAATTCTTGTGAAATCGCTTGCGTCATGTTCATGTCTATACCATTCACAGTCTGGTTTGGTTTGGTTTGGACGAACGATTATCACAAATCACAATTCATAAATCCGACAGATTAAAAAATTTACCATGTGGTACACAGTATTCATAATTTTGAGCTGACATCAAATATCAAATACGACGTACAAAAAGGCTAAACCCATGTAATGCTCAAAATTCAGTCTTCATTGTGGAAATTCAGATCTGGCTCGGCAAATGGTGGGATGACATGATGGTAACCTCCCTTTTCCCAAAACCCTCGTCTGCACGTACCCAGACCTCATTTAATAAATATTGAATTAAATGGAGTGGAAATGGGTTGGGCTTGGGCATTCTCTCAACACGAACAAATTACATTCAGAGAGTGTCTCCAGGTTCCAATTCCTGTCATCTATGATCTTCAATGCTCATATTCCGCTTTGACGCCAGCAAAAAAGCCACTTGAAATGAAAACCACCAGAAAGTAAAGGGTGATACCTTTTTTTAAACGATAAAAGCGGAAAGGTTTATGAAACTCGCACTATATTAAAGTTTGAGCTAGTACATAGCTAGACCACCACCAGGCCTAGAAAATAATCGAAATTGGTTTGTTTTGAGAGAAAACATGGGTGAAAAGACTTGAGTAACTCTGGGAAAAGTCGATTTCTGCAGAACACGGTTTTTTTTAGAAACTGGATAAATTTCAAATATCCTTGGGCGACGGAGACTAGAGCCAGCCTGGCCTGATATCATTGTTATGTAAAGAGAAAGGCATTAGGCTGGAAAATGACTTTTTCCGCCCTGCCTCGCCCAAGATAAATAACTTTCACTTCTGCTGGAAGAAGACTAAGGTCAAGTCAAACAAACAATTATTAGAGTTCCTAAGTATCTCCCGTCTGACCTGAGGCCTGGGCTATTACATGACAAGACTTGGCCCGTTTAATTGGTTTCCTACGCCTTTTACGAGTTAGGAGCTTTTGACTAGGAAAATAAATACTGCCCATGCTCACGGATTTTCATTGTTGCTCTAAAAAACGGATACAGGCTGATATTGCTTCTTTTTCGTGCCAAAATGGTTCCAAACATAATATTTGTCCTAACTCGGCACCCACCACTGAATAAACACTAAATATTTAATATGCCTTGCTCCGGACGGCAGGTCGGGATTCAGGATTCAATGGATCAACACGCAGGAGTATCCTTAGGTAAATAGTCAATTTAGCACAAAATTATTTCTTATATCGATGAAAGCATTAGATTTTCTTTGGATTTTCTTATAAATCAGTGACTTACTGGGACTGGGAGTTTATTATTGAGATTTAAATAAATAAGTAATTTTACACCGTTTATCGTCTCACATTTACATAATCTACTGTAAGTACATGTACAGTATACTTATAAACACAATATTTTTAACAGTCAGTTTTCATTTACATTTTCAAATTAATTACAGGTTGTCTGTACATATATTTATATAAATACTGCGATCGGTAGGAAAATCAAAATTAACGAGGAGCTTAAAATTAAACAAAAATTAAATATAATTGCTAACTTAAACGCGTTAAATCTATGGAGCTTTTTGTGTGAGCTCATTCGACGTATGCGATCTACATGCCACGTGTGATCTGTGAGCTACGCAGCTCATCGCCATTTTAGTGAAAATGCTATTCAGTTCAATCAATAGACAAACAACTGACCGAAGGAATTATATATTTTTAGACCATGTTCAAGTTAAAACTGGGAACTGTGATTAGATTTTATGCAAAAATTTATTTTCTCAATAATATTTTAAATATTAAGCAAAAGCAAAGCAAAATTCGCGTCTCTCTGATCTGACATGAAAGATGAAAGCGGATTTTTAAAATACAGACAAATCAATTTTAAATTAGCAGAAAACGGATGAATGTTCAAAATTCAATTCAATTCAATTTTGCTATTCACAACACAAAGATCCAAAATATAAATACAAAATAAATGTTTCGCTATGTATCGTTTTTTAGGTTTGTTAAATATTTTTATAGTTTACTGGAAAATACCCAAAATTTTGCTTTGAATCTATTATTTCTGCAAAACAGATCCTTTATGCGCATGACTAAGAACTTCAGAGTTTGAATGTACTTACTAACATTTAAATTTTGGGGAAAAATAAGCTTTTCGTGAAATTCCAAAATTAACACTACCTACTCCCCAAATATTGATTTAACCGATTTAACTCGAATATGATGCAAAACAGCATTTCAATGGTCAATTTAATATTAAGTGGAAGCCTGATCGAGTTTTAGTCAGGCTATATAACATTTTGCACAAGTAATACACAACAAGCAGGAAAAATCTTGGCAATTTTTTTTCCAGGTGAATGACTGAATGAAGCTCACGTGATCACGCATGACAGATTTGCATAGCTGCTGTGCAGCTAAATAAGTTCTTAAGAATGCTTTATACTGTGGGTCAGAATTGAACGCCAGAAAAACTGGACTCTATAAGTCACAATCTTGGCTGTGAAAAGTGAATGCAGTTCTATGTTGTAGAAATACGACAAGTCCATCGCTCACATAATTGAAATCGCGAGTCCTCTTTTGCCGTATTCTACAAGCTACACATACGTGCATCCACTTGTTATATTACGCGGCACCTGGTTCCGTTCAACTTTTTTTATATTCAATTCTATCCCACAGCATAATCACATCGCATATCGCATCCATAGCTATACAACAAATTGTAGATCACACACATTCGGTGTAGATTACACCTATTGCACAGGCCAAGTATCTCTATCTTGTATCTGCAATATAAAGAAATGCGTAAAGCTAACCTAGTAAATTAAATAAATCATACATCAGCTTACAATACAGTAATCACATGAATCTATTGTAAAAGTCATAAATTGGGTTCATATTTCGGTAAGCAATGATGAACCCTTCCTTCGGATAAGTTTCCCTTGTCTGGACTAATTTTATGGTTTGCTTACAATTACAAATTAGGCCTGTCTTGCTGGGTGACTTTGACGGAAGAAACGGTATTTGATTTTTGGGTTAGTTTAGCTCAACTTGAGAGCTTAACTGGGGTTTAGCTTCTTTCCTAACCTTTTCCCTGTGTTTTGTGTCTTTCTGAAGGGGAGCTAGGCGGAACATCATTCTGGAATTGGGAGTGAGTGCACAATGGGCCATATACATACATAGAAGAACCATATGGATGGATAGGATAAAGTTTTAACAAACTAACATTTTGTTCTCTTCTCTCCTTCTCTATTTGAACGCCGTATATTATCAAGTATGCTTGAGTTGAGGCGTGTGGGAAAGTGACAAATGGTAGTGGAAGCCCTCGGCTCAAAATAAAATATATTTATAAAAAAAGACGGACCATTTTCAAAGAACAAAGAATTGAGAAGACAGGCCTAGGCCACATGGATGAATGGTTCCTTTTGGCATTGCATTTAGTTCAAATTGTAATTTGGAATAATGCTCTCGACTCAGTCGGCGTTAAAATTACTGTCATTTCGGGTTATATATAACATTATTGGCCAATAATGGGCACGGGCTATCTCATCTAGTACTACGCGTGTCAAGCGTTGCAAACAGTTTTAATGCGACAATTATTGTGAATAATGAGAAATATTGGAGCATTTCAGTTTCTAGAGGTCACACGCCTCTAAATGAAATATACATGAATTCTTATTTTAAAATTCGCCAATATATCGAAATTCGTTTCAACTTTCACAAAGTGCAAAATTAGATTGGACATGCGGGTCTACCATTTTTGCAACAAAAAAATACAAGATCAATTGAAACAACGATTTTGCACCTTAACTTCAACCGTCATTTGCTCGCTTATTTTTCGTAGGGGAAGAATATGATTTCGTCAGGTTAAATACGATTTTTTTAATTAAAGCAATTTTTAAAGTGCAATTTTTGAATGTCAGTGAACATATTCTTGTTTTAGCCGGATTTCGGATAATCTCGATTATTTAAATTGGTAGTTTGGTTATCGTAGTAATCTGGCCTAATTTGCATCTAACACAATTTAACCCAATCAAATACATACGACTTCGAAAATTGGGCCACATTTGAAAATAATTATTTAAATTAAGGTCAAACTAAGTCAATTTTCAATATAATTGGCCCTTCCAGTAGGCGAGGAATTTAAGATGAAGAATTATTGACGTGGAATCGAAATTTTAACTCAACTTTGATATCTTTAATTTACAAATAGCGATAAAATTCTGTTCCTTTGCTAAAAACCCTAATTTTAAAAACAATCAAAATTATGTGAGTGAGTATTGCGCCTTGCACGTGCATGCAAAAATCTCAAAGTCATTTATTCTGAAAAGGAGACCAGTTTTGGGTATTTCTGAATCCTGTCCTAATTTGTCATTCTCCCCGCATCTATTCCTATCACAAAGGCCTTCCACTGTCTGTCGACGCTCCCACTTCTTAAACAAAGGAATGAATTCTCAAGGAAGCTCGTTTCGACAAATTGTTCCTTTGTTAACATAATTGTTCCGCTTTTATTTCCACACTTACGTATTTAAAAAATGCGTACTTCAGAGACTGAAAACATGTAAATGAAAACGTTCCCGAGACAGAGACTGATGCTTACTTCTTGCCAGGGATGGGTAAAATCGTGAGATGGTGATTTGCAAAATCATTGGCCAAAATCAGCTAATCATTATTTGCTAAATTAAAATAAATAATTGAAATTATAGTTTTCGACATATAAAAATCAATGAATAAGTGCTTTAAAATTGCAATTTTCATATGTAAGTTTTTTCATATAAATTAGTGAGCTTAAATCATTAATTTATAAGAAAACCATGATTTTCAAAATTCTTCAAAGCCAAACAACTTTTAAAAATCAAAATCACAAAATCAAACGCATGTTAAAGTCTAATATCATGCATTTAAAATCGCTGACTTTGCCCATCCCTACTATTTGCTATTTACAATGATCGCTATACATACAGTACAATTAGGCTACTGGTCATTATCCTTAACCTACTGCAGACTTAAGCTACACCAATATTGCATATCGAAATGTGAATAACCGGTTTTGAATGTGATTTTAAGAATTATTTTGTGATTAGCACAATAAACCTTGCCAAGAAGGCCTGGTCACACTACAGGATGACTTTGCTTAATTGGAATAATATGATCTGTAGGCAGATGCATTTCTAAATGCTAAATGATGATGATGTGACGGTGGACTTCCTTCCGCCCCACCTCCGTACATTTCTGAATGTCTTGAGGAAGATGAACCTGAGCCAGTAGGAGACTCAAATCCAATGGGACTACTGCTGGTCCCATTCGGATTACTACTGCCCCCTCCTGTGCCAGGTGCGGGCGTCACTTCATGGTGCAGCGAATGTTGATGATGCTCGTTGTTATTATTGGCGGAGGTCATGGAGGAGTACCAGGAGGCTCGAGTTCCCAAGTACTGTTGTGGCTGTTGAGCCTCCAAGCCCGTGGTCATGGCCATTCCTTCACTCATCATGGGAAGGTCATGGGTCATTGGAGCATAGTGACAGTACGGACTCGGGTTTCCAGGGTACATGCCCGTAGAATTGACTAAGTGACTCCTTGAAGCAAATCCACTCATGGGATGATGATGGAGATTATTATGATGGAAATGATTGTTCTCCAGTCCCTCTCGACTTGACCCGGTCACAAGACTATCAACACTGAACGGGTTCATTTGAGGATGGAGCGGGGATGGGTCCATATGGTCCATGGGTGAGGAAGCAGGTGAAAGTCCCATTGAAGATACGGACACCGTAGCTCCGCCCCCAACAACCACAACTTCCGTTTTTTCTGCTGCTTCAAACCGGTGATGATGATGGTATTTGACCCCACCGTTCCCCGTGGGGGTAGTAGAACTTGCACGTGATGAGCCGGATCCTCCTGAAGATCCACCTCCACCGGAAGTAAATAATTTGGATTGAGCTCCATCACCTGACCCGTCCACTTTCATGTCAAGTGGTTCGGCCTTGATGAGCGGTGAGGAACCATTACGATTAATGATATGAACTGGGCCGGAAGATGAGGAATTATGATTGGAATGAAGGCCGAGGAGTCGGGAGTGATGATCGGGTGGGGAGACGGAGGAATTGCTCGTGTTGATGTTGATGACAATGTTGTTGTTGTTGGAGTGGGCGTGGTGATGGTGGTGATGGAGGGAAGGTGGTTGTTGAACCGGTGGCTGTTTCGATGTCATGAGTGAATGGTGGTGACGGGGATTGTGTAGATCCGTATTTCCGGCAGAGATCTGGGTACCGAGCGTCGTGCGCTCGCTGCTACAACCGTTTGGAGCATTATGCTGCTGTGGAAGTCTTTTACCTGTCTCGTCTTTGAGCTCTTTGTTTGAATCTTTCTTCTTGAACCGTCGACGACGTCGGAGGTAGGATCCGTTGTCAAACATGTTGTAGGAGTCGGGGTCAAGTGTCCAGTAGCTTCCTGGAAATAGGAGAAAATATTTTTGGAATTGAGGAATTGGCTGCATCATCATTGCATTTGCATGTGCTATATTAATTCCCCAATTTTTATTTTTAAGATCGTTTAATTTTTTAAATTCGCGCCAGGAAATTCTATGCAGAAGCTAGACCAGCTCGCGGAGATCAACCAAGTCAATAGTCCCATTTTATTTTTTAAAACCGGAAATCAAGGAAACCTGATTAACAATATTTTTATTAAATTGACTTTTAATTAAAGTGATTAATTAAATTGATGAATTATATATTTGAAATAATATCAAAATACAATTTAATTAAATTGAGTCTTTTAATGCCGCCTTCAAAGGGATAACCCACCACATATCCTACTTCGCGAATTTAAATTCTGTAAATTCTGTGAATCGCTACTTTTCCGAAGACATATTGAACAGGAGTCTGGGGAAATTGGTCGACCCCAGTAAGAAGGTCAAGCATCACTTTTGCGTTAATGCCACAAATTTAAAAAAACAATGTGAAAACACTAAGAAAGCCCGAAGCGTTTATTTTAATTGCTAGCTTCCACGAAGGTTAGATTTTACAACGCCATTTTCACCAAATTGCTTCTTTTTTTCATTTGTTTAAAAAAAAATTCTAAATCTTTTTCTAATCCGGTTTTTGCGAATCTATTCGACTTCCAAATTGATTTACTACTTGCAATATGTTTTGAATTTTAAGTACATATAAATCAGTTCATGCGCAAAAAATAGGTCAAGAAACGAAAATTGTAGCTTCGTTTGAAACTTCAAATCAATTTATGAGGCCAACTCTATTGACATTTTGAAAAAGCGCAATATTGATATACGTACATGGTCAAATAAAATTGAATATTTTGTGGAAGAATCAATAAATCAATAAATTAATGAATAAAATACAACTTTCAACCAAATACTAAAATGAAACATTACCATCAAAAGTTTCGTTCATTTTTTATACACATAGTAGATCATTTTAGACGCTATAAAATGCTTCAAAATGATACTCGCACGCAGTGAGAAACAATTAAACAGTATAAAAAGAACATTGGTAAGACTGTGTGTAATTTTTTCAATGATAAAAAGCTTAAACACAGATTTCATTAGGTAATTTTAGCATCGAATCATATTCACATCTAAAGTGCTAGAAATTATTTCGACAGGAAGACGACTCTTGATCACATGTGCACCCGTTTAAAAAATGGGAAGCTGAATTTGAATTTAAGGCGTGACGTCGGCAATTTGTACCACCACCACCACCACCATCCAACGCACATAAAAGGAAGTATACTTCAATTAAAATTGAATTTAATATATATATACATAAAAACTAAAATTACAAAAATAAATAAAATTCAACCTTTTAACTGACCTTTTCCCGGTTTCTTGTCATCCCGTGCCACTTTAACAAAACACTCATTCAAACTCAGGTTGTGCCTTATGGAATTCTGCCATCCCTGTTTATTTTCTCTGTAATACGGAAACCGTTCCATAATAAACTGGTAAATCCCATTAAGCGTGATTTTCTTATCCGGTGCATTCTGAACAGCCATTGCAATTAGTGCAATATAAGAATACGGCGGCTTAACCATATCCTTCCCACCTCCCGCCTGCTGTGAACCCGGGTAGTGAGCTGCAGCATATGGACCATATCGACTCATTGCCGTGTACTGTTCGTATGGATAGGCTGAACTGGTCATTCCTCCAGCCGTCATAGGCTGTAATGCTGGAGAATAGGAACTGGGATGTCTGTAGTACGCATTCTGATCTCCAAAAATCGTATGCATTTTGAATATCAAAATTCAAACAATAGTTCGGAATTTAATTCACTGATTTGAATATCGTTTTCGAGTTAATTCCCATAAGACGCTCAGTTCTGGCTTCGATTTGCCGAATAAATAAACACTGGGGAATCGGTTAAACTTTGATGTTAAATCAATATTTCCAAAAGCTCGAGTTTCTTCGGAATCTGAGCAATTCCACTTGTTATTCTATTATTCAAAGTTTTAGTGTTTTTGATCCTAGTATTTTGTTTTCTCAACATACTCAGGATTATTATGAAAACAGATGGTCCTTTCTTTTCATCACTTGAAAGAACCCAACCACACCAAGTCACAATAACAAAGTTTTTTCCCCTAGTTCAACTTCCAAACTAATAAAAACACACACGAAGTCCGAATTAACGTACAAGGAGCACGGGCAAGGAGGAAAGATCAACAATCAGAGAATCGGTTCAGTTCAGGGGAAGTCCGTTGCCTGGCTTGGCTTGGCTTGGCTTGGCTGTCTCGAGAAAGAACCTCAACGCCCAAATGTTTGTATTTGAGAGAAAGAGATCTATTATGAATGAAAGAAGGAGTCTATGCTCGAGCTTTCGTCTTTATTTTGAGCATTTAACCCTAAACAAGCCTTCAGAGCTTCCAGAAGACCAAACCAGAGATTCTTTCTTCTGGGTTTGGGATGTGAAGAAGATCTGTGCATAGGGTATGGCTGCTGAGGAAGATCCGTGTGGCATAACTGGTAACTGGTAAGTCTCTACGTTTGGAGTAAGACTTGAAGACCCCATGAATAGACGGAGACCGTGTTGATGTTGCGGATAGGCTGGTACTCAACCGGAAACTCCCAACCTTCTGTAACTCCCTCCGGCCAATCCCAGCCGCCCGTCCTTTCCCTCCCCTCTATCTCACCAGACCATCGATTTTGACAGCCATCTAAAGTACACGGCCGGCTGGGACAATTTTATATGGACCTCTGAACTCAAAACTCGAGTTCTTGTCAACTCATAACGAGGTACATGGTGGACTTGTCAACAAGTCGGCTTAATTGGGCTTGATATTGGATTTTAAATGAATAGGCGAGGCAGAATTGGGCAGAATACGTCAAAACGCGGACTTTCACCTGCTTTCACCTCTGACTGGAAATATATGGAAAAGGTGTGTTTTGTATAGCACCACCACCGTTCAATTGTATTTATATGTTAAAGGATTTAAACTCTTAAAGGTTAGATCGTCCGTTGATCTTACGCTGTCCCAGTGTCCTCCGATTAAATTATACCATCATGCGCCCAGTATGATAACTGTCGATTCGGATAAGATTGGTGGAATTAATTTTGTCAAGTAATTTTGACGAAAATTGGTGAAATCACGAGTAGGCTAAAAGTAGAACTCATAATTTATTTGTCATCCAAATGGCGAAATTAAAATTTCGAATTAGTTTTCTACAAAAAAAAAGTTGGTGGAAAATGTCTGCATTTGAAATAAACAGTATAAACTGAGTAAACAGACCTGGCTACCAAGTAGAAGTAATGTGGCAAGTCAATGAGCAAACACTATTAAGCATATATGGGTCCCAGTTTATGAGTATGAATCAGTTGACATGCAGTATTGAGGAGTTGCTAAGCAGTAGGAAACAGTTGCCATGCATTTAGAAGCAGTTGCGTTCATTTGGAAGAT
>JAQFYU010002583.1:0-11561 GCA_034694905.1 Ceratophysella granulata
GCAACCCATCCGAAATATTTCGGATCGGATCGGATCGGATCGGATTTGAAAAATATCCGATCCGAAGCCAGCCTTAGCTGGGCGTGTGTCTGCTTGGATATACGAACAGGCTGACACACAATACTGTACTCACAAACAAACTGGGAGGCGGAAGTGTGACTGCCTACAAGCAATGATCTTGGTACGAGGGTTGGTTCACTAATTTTGGAAAACTAGTAAAACCTGTATTGGCTTAAACTTTCACTACAGCTAAGGTAATATCTAAAAACATTACTACAAAAAAAGGTGGCAAAACTATCCTATTGGACAGTTTTTGTTACCGTTTTAATAGGAAATTCTCTTGGGAACATTTTTTAGATCTTTTTTTAAAAATCTATTTAAAATATTTGTCATTAATTTTTTTGTACTTGACTAGTCGGTGGTGCGGGATTGTTGAAGTCCATACGATGATCAGAATACGCTTAAATTTTCATGAATTTTTGAGTAGTGGTGTCTGTTTTAGACGTTTTTAAATAAATGATTGGAAAACAAAATCGCCTTTGGTGAATTTGCGAAAAGCTTTACTTCCCCCTACGTTTACTTGGAATGATCTCCTAGATATTTCACCGAAACCATCGTAGTCCACATACGTATGTTAAATTTTGGAAATAAAGTGTGTAAAAAAATTTGCCGAAGCAAAAGATTTTAGAATTTCGATAATTTTGATGAAAAAATTGCGACATTTTACTAAAATTGTACTAAAAAATGTCGCTGGGATATTTCTGCACAAATTTTTGCAGAAATGTAGTTTTGATAATACTTTTACATGTGTTAAAAGCTTCAGACAAATTCATTCATTTTGATCTGTTTTACAAAATTTCCAAAATGGTTCAAAATTAGTGAAACAACCCTTGTAGAATTGCACCGCTTAGATGTATGTAGCATTCGAAGCAAAAGGCTCGTACGCACTAAAACCGGTTCAAATAAGCACAAAGTGACATGAAGAATAAACACGTAATTTTGTAAACAAAATGTTGAAATACGTTAAAAAGTAAATGTCTCTTATAAATTCCAGTCAGCTGCATTATACGAAGAAAATTATGATGCTTTGAATTTAAATCTCGAGAAGAAAAGCTTCCTGGTTTTTCCAGATTTAATTAAGCCAGCAACTAAGAAATTTCTACAAAATATTGCCAAAATTGACATTTTGCACGTAATCATAAAAATTATATGCCCCATGCCTCTAATGTAACTTTTTAATTTGTTTCTACTACTGTAATTGACGTAATATTAAAATACTTTGAATCATCGGCTTGAGCTCATTTTTAAATCTGTCAAAATTCGAACAGTTCTTCTGCTCTTTATATTTTCACAAAACTGAATTTCAAAGTCTTCACTTCTTCCAATTTAGCTGTTGACTTTTCACAAGGGTATTTTTTCGTTAAAACCCTATGCTCACTTGATTTGGGCATAAATCTGCACAATATCCTCTTGATGAGCGGGAAGTGAGTGGAAAGTGTTACAAATAAAGGGAAATACACGCCTTTGGATTGGGATCATGAGATTAGAAACAGAAGGTCAATAGAAACGGGAGTGGATCCAGATAATTGGACGTAGGAGTCAATCAAGAGGAAGGGAGTCCGAATTCAGGTTTAATCTGCACGATGAAAGGTAAGCCGAAAGCCCAAGAAGCCAGTAGCGATGTTTCTCTCTCTCCAGATTCCTTTGAGTAATGAAATGAGTCGACTGACCAAACGTAATGCCCTGTGCACAGTGCACACGAGCTTATTGCGTCAGACCTTATGCGGGCCAGCTTTCATTATGTTCTTGTCCTGGGGAAAGGTCGAAGAGGTTTTCTCTCAAAACTCCCAAAAACTTTGGATCCTTTCAATTCCGTTCTCCCGTGTCCACCATCCTAAAACTCTCGTCCCACGTCTTCCTTCCTCACACCGTTCCTCGTCAATTTCACCCGTGTCAAATGTCAATTCTGAATTCGAAACATTTGGAACAAATCGAGTCTGACCGAAAATTTACAAATGTGATCCATTGGAAGGATCAGGATCAAAAACAAGTTTTATAGATGAATAAACTGAATTGACACGAATTAATTATCGGTCGTACATATTATTCAAGCTATGAGACGCCGTATTTTCCATGGCCACGGCGATTAAATCAACTCGAAGCTGTTCAATTGCAAAAATTAGGTTCATAATATGATCCGATTTTGATTTTGATTTCAACTTTCAACCGGTGCTATGAAATTATAGGCGCATCTGGTCAAATCGTCGTATCGGTCAAACAAGCATTGGCACTCGATCTATATGATGAAGGATGAACAACATGCGTATGGTAAATATGGAGAACTGGTCGATTTCAAACACTGTGTACAAACTTGTTATATTTGAATATTAACAGTTGGACAAAATCCCAGACAAATATAGGCATCCGGAAATAAATTTAGAAATACTCCGATCGATCCGATCACGTGATACTCAGTAAACCACACTCACTCAAGTTAAAAATGGGATCCAAATCGTCATATGATTTCAGCCGCTGGAGAAATTGTAAACATATTTGCACATAAGGAATTAAGGTCAGCAGCTGTGCTTGATGCAAATCACGTTTGACTCGTTAAAACTAATGTTAAATGTAAAATAAATTAATAGCGGTCAAAAAATGCTTCTGCGATATTGTATTTTTAAAATTGGAACTTTTCATTTCATTTCAACTGCCTCTCCGGAGAAAGCTGAAACATATGTCACATGACGTCATGGGTACATGCCCTATGGTCATGGTCAATGCCAATGCCAAACCGCCAATCTCGTATTGCTTGCTTGGATAAGGAGCTAAGTTCCTTCCATGTGCGTTAAATTCTGTTGAAATCAGCAACCATCAAAGTTGTTTAGGTCAATAAATGAAATCATTTAAACGCAAATTACCAAGATATACACATTTTGCCAAGCTGTCACTCGATTGTATTTTGTCCCATACAGATTGACAAAACATGTGTCATGTGTCTTCTTATGGTAGTTGGCGTTAATTAACGAATTCATTTATTGATCTGGACAACTTTGAAATTTTAGTTGCTGTTTTCAACAGAATTTAATGCACATTGCAAACCTAGCCCCTTATCCAAGCAGTATCTTGACAAATGAACGATTTGAGGCCATAAAACATCAGGGTTAGCTAGTTCGACGGAATTGACGAAGAACTCTTTGAGCTTCCCGTGTCCTTCGTCCTGATCCCAAGTATTGGGCCGCCGTGCGGAAAGTTCACCATGATACATCCGCCGTTTGGATCGGAAGGGTCTCTCTAATGGATATTTTATGGAATTTGATGGTGCCTGTCTCCATGCCATCATAAAGAGAATAGACTTGAGATAAATTCAGGTATTTTTATGAGTTTTTCTCAAAAGTTCTTTCTCCATTTTACTCTAACCTAAGTTTTACTGAAGACTCCTGGTCTGGAACCCCGACATCGAAGGATTTCTGTTCCACATGCACATAAACTACGTAGAAGTATGAACTGTCGCCAAGCAACGCGGTAGGCGTCTTCGTGAACCCTCCAATTCCCAGTGGCACGTTTTTGAGCTTAGAACCATGAAAAATCATATTAGAGTTAAGTGTAAGTACCTCCGTCTGTCTCCTACCGACTTTAGTCTCGTTCCACACGACATAAGCACCCAACAATATTTTATTAAAAGAACGACGTGCCGACCAGGAGTTTACACATAATGGGCCGGTTACTGGTGGCGGAGAGAATAAAGGATTTGGAGCCGCGCAAAACACACACACAGCTTTCCAGAATTTATTATTTCTCATCGGCCCGTTTTAGCCGCTTCTCAAATAAGCAATAGGCATTCTATTCCATGTACGTACGTACAATGGCTATGTCGAGTGAACAAAAGGTATCGAGAAAATATGCTCGGATTTCTGGACCAAAAATTCTCATTTAGAAACAAATGAACTGTTTTAATGAAAACGTGGTCTATGGGTATTGACTCGCAGTCTCGTCAAAACAATCAGAACTCGTTGTTTGCTGATCAGCTGATGTTCAATCAGCGAATAGCATTTCAAATCAATAATTTCCATATTCCACAGTCTTTAATGAAATTTAATTCTGAAGTAATTAAACAACGCTACGACTTTATGCCATATATTAATTTTAAATTCTAGTTTGACCTTCCGGAGGGATCAAAGAGTTTCAAACTGACTTAAAGTAAAATGGTCATAGCAAATTGTAAACTTAAAATAGTGCGGGACTACAAGTTTTGGACTTTAGAGTTATATCCTAAACTTAATAATGGAGACTTTGGCTAGACAAAGCATCCAAAGTATCCTAAATGACTTCCTAGAAGCAAGAAATTCACTACGTGCCAATAATATTAAAAATGCAGGGTGTACGGGTGTACTGCACTATGCCAAATTGACTATTAAAATAATGCAACTTTGGTAGTTTGGGTTTTCACTTTTGGCACGTTTTGTCAATTCTATTCCTTATTCGACGACTGCCGCACGACTGGCGCGAAAGAAATTTTGTATTTCCTTGCCGAATGTAATTAATTCTCATATTCATACCACTACTGCGTGAAGTCAGGTAGCGATATTCGTAATTGATGAAGCTTCATGTATTTTTATTTTTGCAAGTTGGCTTAAGCTTTCTGTTCAGGTTCAATAAATTTCGGTAGTCGGATTTGAACAGAGTAATTATGGGATCATGAATCGTACATTTTTGCTTCGACCGGTGAACGACGGCTATGTGCATGACGAAGATATTGAACTATATTTAATTTTTAATAGCTGAAAAAAGTTCTGTGGCGTAAAGCTATGCTGCTTCCATGTGCACGTGTAATATAGGATGCATAATTTCAGCAAACTACGTAACTCTAGTATACATAGGTCTAAGTTACACCTACTAACAAAAACATACCAGAAAAATGCCACAAAGAAAGTCTGGAAATTTCAAGTTAATTTGTAGAATGTAACCCGAAATTCGGCTAATCTACGATTTGTTTCAAACGCCAAATATCTCTGTGTGCATGCTGATTCGCAGGATCTAGTAGCTAAATAGAGTGTTTAAATTTTAGGACAATTTATGAACCGTTAGCTTTGTATGCATTGGACCTTATGTATGTGTGTTTGCTAGGAAGGTGCTAATCGCTGCTGAGGCCACTTGCGGGCCCATTGCAGACAATTCGACCTTAACCTAGCTACTGAGTGCAATTGCTGCTGAAAAGTTTGTAGAATTCAGGGTCAGGAAATATGCGGTACCCACACATGGAGAAAGTTACATGGTGCCCACTGACTCGTCCATGGTAACCATTTGTTGCTTTGGGTTAAACAGGCGACAGGCGACAAACTTTCTCCTGGTTACTGCATGTTACCTGTTCCTGAATTCGACCGAGAATTTGGACATTCAAAGTTGAACTGCTCACCTTTCGAGAGCGGGTGGGCAGAATCGACGTAGGAGTGATTTGTCCGCAGGCAGTGTGTTCACAGTGGGAAGCGGTGTTGGGATAGGAGACGTGTCAATGGGAACAGGATCAGTCTCCTCCATGGCCCGAGATTAAGATTAGTTGTCCAAGTGAGCCGGAAACGAGATTAGAATCTACAATTCAATCCGGTCATGCTCTTTTCCTAAACAGAATGAGGTTGAAGTGGTTGTTGGGACTGGGACCCACTTTCCAATCCAGTCCGTCCCACCACTTTCTCCTCCACTTTTTTCAGACGGTGAGCCTTGATTTGTAGGCCCCAGTGGAAAAGCCCTTTCAAGTCCAATTGAAGACTGGAGCACAAGTCCTTTTTTTGGATGTACCTGGAGAAGGAGGACAGAGAATCTCATTTTACTCAAATCCAATAATACAATAGTTACTAGGGGACAGGGCGACTGACTCAGGCCTCCGCACTCTCTGTCACTCACAGAGTCCTTTTAAAATAAAAATCTTCATTCAATTCCAATCGGAGACATGTCAGGCAAAATTGGAAATTGGACCTCTCGTCGAGTTTGCGAAGGATTGTATTCGGCTAACACAAAAGTCACCCTTTGTGGTTGTGTTCTGTCACTTAGTGGAATTGAACAGAGCTTGGATACATGAACATGTGGGTGGCAGTTGAGAATGGGCTTAATATTCGGTTCCTGCTACAATACACTTTTCATCCGTCTAGGGATACGTTCTCTTCCCGACATTGTTCTGATTTTGCCCGGCTTGGCCGGATTTCTGTGAGAATTTCTTCTATTTCGGTACGTACAATAGTATCGGACAACAAGTGCGACACCGGAAGTCGACATATCGCTGATGTATTCAATATTTTAATGTTAATAGTAATAGTAATATTAGCAGGTGGGAATAAATTTAGGTTAGGTTGGGTTAGGTTTGCCGAGTTGTTGGATACATTTTTCATGTCGCGTTTTTAGGCGTTCCACGTTTTACTGCCGCGATTTTGACATGCAATGCAAGGCAAATGAATATGAACGATATTCGACCTCGACCACACGAAAAAAGTTGTTGGAAATTGGAAACTCACCTAACCTAACCTAACTAACCAACGATGTGGCTACATATATTGCATTGATAACGTTTCAAACGTCCAAATATTGTAATATTGTATCTTGTAGAATGACAGATTTATAGTAACGTACAATATATCAAAATTCATTCAAGGTCAAGTTTTTGAGGCAGCAGACGCCTTATAGCATTAAGATGTGATCCTAATCCTAATTCCATGTTTTTTTTTAGCACGGATGAATGTTGACCAACGCTTGTGTATGTGAACCAAGGCCCACTGACTCCAAATTGCCAACTATTATTACCATATTTTAGCATATTTCGTTTTGTTTTCGCATATTTTGCATATTTCGAGGTTTTCGGATTTAGTGCATATTTTTATTTCCAGTCAAAGAATGGTATAAATTCACTAATTTCACGCAAAAATGTTTACTGAAATGAATACATTTTTCGCTTCATATTTTTTACTTACGACATACTTTACAGCATAGAACGGTAAAATACTAGTATTCGATATTTTTGTGCATATTTTCTGCATGCGACATTACTACTGCATAAAACGGCAAAAAGACTTCCTAGGATTTTAGTGCATACTTTATTGTATAAAACGGCAAAAGGCTTCATATTTTGGTGCAAATGTTGTCCTTTTTATTTGTATTAAGCCTTACCGTATAATTGTCACACGCAGTCAACAGAGAACAGCTTCAACTAATTACTGGAACCCACTTCAATATTTTTAGTTAAAGTGCAAAAATGTAACGATTGAATTGGGGCTGTATCCACGGAAATTTTTTATCATTTGAACATTTTCACTATTTCGATACGCTATGATTTTCAAGAAAGAAAATCTATATTGCTTATATGAAATGTCTCCATCTAAATTTTAAAAATTGTATTCCTAGCAAGTCTACTAAAAATTTAAATTACAGTACTTTTGAATCGAAATCCTTCCCAGTACAAAAGACGAACAGACACCTGGCGAAAAACTGTTTTGAAGGTATTTACAGTAGTTTCACAATACATTGCCATATTTTATCCTCTTGTAGCAGTGAATTGACCACAAGAGTCTCGACTCAACAGTGACCAACCCGGTACTCAAAACAGAAACTGTTATTATTCTGGAAAATGTAAATGTAAATCCAACCGAATCCGCGTATGAATGAAGCATAGGAAATGGATTGAACCAATTCCCAGGATGACCGAACCATGAGAAAGCTCAACATAACTTACATATCATCCTGACTGACGACGGTTATAGGCGGAACCGGAGAAAGAGGCGTCTCTTCTCTTTGGAGAATATAGTAAAAAAATCAATTTTGAACGGAACTCCTTTTTTTCTTTAAAAGTCATATGAAAAGTCGTCGAGTCATTTTCCCCGTCCTTTGAATCGGGAGAAACACGTCGAGTAGTGGAGAATTTTAAAGCTTTTCTACTTGATTGAAGTAGTACAGAAGTGAGTTCAACTTTTGGAGGACTTTCTTCTTTCCTTTGAGTAAGGAGACACTCTCCATGTACCATAATGCCTTTATCAATATGTTCCAATGGAGATGAAATATGAATCGGATGCTGGAAATCCAGCTCCGCCAACCTTCCAGATTTCTATTCTGTCGTGCAGCGCTCACGTAACGAACCTGCCACGGATTGAAACGACAAAGGCTAAGGACTACAACAAGGATCTGTCATTTTCCAGAAGTACTCTTCAAGATTTTTAATATCAGATTTCTTAAATCTTCCTAGCGTCTGCGTGCTGATTTGAATACTCGTTTTCAAATCAAAATGCATTCGTGAAAGCCGCATCCCATCTTTATTTATCTTTATTTATTCATCTTTGTTTTATGCTGCTCTTGCTACGCTGCTAATGCCCTTTCAAGTTACTCGGCCTTTCGAGCATGTAATTATAAGTATAATACAAGAGCTTTCTCCAAAATAATTCTAAAACATTTTAAGCCTTAAATTACTGAAATTTCCGCTCGGGTTTCAAAGCTCACACTGCATTTCAGGTTTCATGGGCTTCCTTTCGATTAAATACAATTAGTCACTTAAAAGTACTTCAAATATGCTACTGTGTACTAACCTCTGTCATTCATTAATCCAATATGAGCATAATTAACTAAATTTCATATTTTCCGACTTTTTCAAGAAATTGATTTATCAATATCTGTGTCGGAAATCGAAATTCTGTGCACCTCTATTGCATATGGTTAAAGCATCTAATCCATAGAAAATGCATGCAGTAAAATAAAAAAAAATACTATGAGTTGAGGCCGCAACTGCATCCCATTTGCATGAAGTGACCGTGGCCTCAGGTTCAATTACAATTACCCGTACCATGCATGCTTGAATTGACCTCCATTTCATGTCTTTTACACACGGAATGGCCTCCGTATCCATAAATATCACATAACGTTCATGGGTTTCTTACTATTTTTGCTTACTTTGCCTGAAATACTGTTGGCATGCTCAGATTTACTGTAACGTGACTATTGGTCAAGTAGAAGACGAAAAACTAATATAAAAGTAGTTTAAGGTCAGTTTAATTCAAAATAAGGTCAAAATGCATCCTTTTAGCCATTCACTGCATAAACTGATCTAATTGCTCTGCTTCACTCACCGGCTTGCCATTACCATATATAATCAAAGATGCATAGATATCATTTCCGAGGAACGAAAAACAGTTTGAAACTGCTACCAGATTGTCGACGCGTGCGAAAAACAGCTTGTATTTATTAAAAGCTTATGCAGAACTTTGAATAGGTTCATGATCTCCGTATATTGCCATAGCGAAGAATTATTTGATTCTAAAAATCGCAAAGCTAAGGTAATTTAGTATGTATACAATTAGGTTTAAACTACCAAAATACAAATTACAAGTCAATTTTAGACCCTCTGCTGCTGTTATAAAATACACAAAAGTTGATTCATTCTTCAAAGTTTTTGAAGTACCGCTATAATGGTTATTTTCATTATCATACGGAGATTCTGTGTATGCCAGTTCGTCACACAGAGGGACACCACTGGACTATGGATGTATGTCCAATTCGTCCCAGAATCAACACTGAAGCTGCACAGTGTTCAAATTGAGTCAAATCCCACATAGAAGTTCCCACGCTTCCATATCCCAAATTGAATAGCTGTAGGCCTGTCTAGAAATGGAATGAGCGTTTCCAGGTCATTAGCGTAATGTATGGACTTAAGCTGGTCGAGATACGCTCGCTCTATTTACGCTGCGTTGCGTGCAGAATGGTGAAAACACCCGGAAAGTACATAACACTGCCCTTGGCTTTTGGCTTACTTTACTCGGAGAAAATTCATGAGCTACACGTCTCTTCTTTCCAATCCAACTCCTCGTCTTGCTGAGCCCCAAGATTTAAAGTTGGTGTTGTTTGTGTAGTGTACGTGTACAGTATGCCTGGATCCTTCATTTCTAGGGCTTTCGCCTCAGCATCAACATGATCTTACCCATACCACACCACTTCAGAAATTAGAAAAGCATGGAGGTGGAGGCTCACATTTAAAATGATCAGCGGGAAGTATTAAAACAAGTAAGGAAAGACCCTCTAGTGCCACCACCCACAGGTCCAGCATTTGTCAAATATTTTAAGCTGATTTTATACATGGTGCCGAATGTTTTTAATGAATGACAAAATTCTTTCTAAGGCATGAATGCTAGACCGCTAGATGGTCATAAACCATGTTTGCAAAAATTAACAACAAAACTTGTTAAGAAAATTAGCAAGAAAAGGTTTTTTTAGCAAAACATTTTTGAGCTTTCGAATCCATCCGGTGCACTATTTGTACTACGAGGGATGGATGGGTTTAAATACATTTGGCCTGTTACTTTTGGGACAGCCCTCGTACATCTGTCGTATCCCCACTTTGCCTCTGCCTGTTGTGACTAGTGACAATTTTCTGGTCGAATACAGGTTTAGGGAACACGTGGTAACCGCCCGAGGTAACCACTTGACCTGGAGAAGCAGGTGGTTACCATGTAACTTTCTCCATGTGTGGTTACCATGTGTTCCCTAATCCTTTGTTCAACCCAATTTCAGTTTCCAAATTCAACCAAGAAGAGTGAGTTATATGCATGAGACCGGATGAATCTGGAAGAATGAAGAGAGTTTTTCTCTGCGTTCCCTGATTGAATTCATCATTTGTTACGCGTATTCAAAACAAGTCTCTTCATTCTTCATCCCGGAAACGACTTGAGAAGAGTACAGAAGACAGAAGACGGAGTATTCTGATCCCGAGAGGAACTAAATTCTCACTCGGAATGAAATACGAGTTAGAAACTCGTATTTATCATTTCAGGCCTCAAATAAATTCACGCCTCCTTGGAGGAATTAGGATGATGAAATAGGGAAAAAACTGTTGCATAAATACGCAAACTTCACTCTTCACTGTAAAGTGATCCTTCAAAAGAAATACTTGTTTCTTGTTTCATGGAAGAGGCTCGAGTTCTTTTTCTTGGCATGCGACTGCATTGAGTTGGGATTGGGACTTGGGATGGGACATGTCAGATCTGGAGCCTTTCAAACTTATTGCATCCAAATTCAAACGAACCAGCAAAATAACAAAGCCCGCCACATCACTTGGGAATCTAGAAGGAAGGGTTGTTTTGGTGTAATTTCATGGAAGTTTTGTTATTTACTGGGACAAAGCCGAAAAGGGCTTTGGTCATGTGGGATTTTCATTTCCGAGAAAGTACAATATGTATGATAAATACTCTTTGGTTTCCAGCTCCTGATCATAAGTTAAGTATAGCCCACATCTTTGAAGGTATCGGCAAGATTCTTTGCTGGAAATCTCGCTTTCTAAAAATTTGTTCTTAGAAAATTCGCACTCGGAAAATCCGCTTCTCCCATGAAAATTCTCGGGAAAACTCGGCATCATAACATAAACTGCCGGATATTCTATTGAAAAATGTTTGATTATCAAAGTTTTCTTGAATTCTTGAAGTTTATATTATAATTATTAATATATACTATTATAGTTAGTTGACATTTCTTGCTTGCGCCGGGGGATCGATGTGCAAAGGGTGCTAGAGCGGAGATCGATACGGCGTTGGAAAGCTCTCGTG
>JAQFYU010002584.1:0-11556 GCA_034694905.1 Ceratophysella granulata
TTTAGCAATTTCCATTTGTTTTTCTGTTTTCTTACACAAAAACAGATATTGAATAATTTGACAAAAAGTGAATATAAAAACTGTCTGAAAGATATTTTGACAAATTCGCTAATACAATTTGCAAATTTGTAGCCAACGTGTAGTCTACCGGAGAAAAAAGTTTAGAACCGCCACTGAATTCTGTCAGTGTCAGTCAATACAAGATTAAACAAACAGCAAATAAGATTAGTTCCACTTTCTATCCACTTAACTACAGAAATTTTTGGAACCAATCTGGCGAGATTTTATTGACTATGATCCGAATTTTCCAATTGCCGGATTTGCACCGAATAACACTGAAACGAGAGAAATAATTGGAATTATAGAAGCTCGGATCCAAGACTACTACGCAAATCAAAATGATACGAGTGGTTGTCAGATGAATTCAAATTCTTGCAATATAGGTAAGAAAAGCTAATTCGAGTTTACTTAAAGCCAAATATGCTGGAAGAAATAATTTTTCGAATTATTAGTTGAGTGGAAAGGATTCGACGATGAAGCCGCATTGGAAGCTTACGCAATCTCTCTAATGAGTGCTAATTTCGGCGAATATGAGCAATCAGGTCCAATATTTAAAATCGGAATCGTGTTCACAACGGATTTGACCAAACCCGAAACGACTAAGTTTGCGTACAAACTCCGGAAACCCTGTCAATACCAGTGCTCAACTACATCTAAGCTGTTCGATTCATATTCCAAAAAAGGCCCAGGATGTAAGCTATTCAAATATGGTGTTCGGTACATTCCGGGTTTCGTCAAGGGGAGATTGGGTTTACCGGCTATTTATATTTATGTGTGTTACTTGCAGATTCGTACTCTGACTACTATTATGACTATTCGTCCTCATCTAATAATGGCTTCGTTGGAATGCAATTCCTCCTGGACAAAGCTATTATTGAGTGGAAGACCGGCAAACTTGTCGACGATTTTGAAGTAAGCCATCCACCAAAGACCAGATAATTTATATGTATTCAAATAAATCGAATGGCATTGGTTTCCTTCATTTAATAACCAATCGAGAAGTATTTTGAAATTCAGAAAAACTCTAATTAAAATCCGTTACTAAAAGAAACTGACTTAACGTCAACTGTCAGCTGAACCAGACGCATACTGATATGAATTTGAATATTAAAATTGTACATTCGTTTATCAGCATCTTTGATTCACAGCTCAGCGTTCAACCATTCCCATATCCAAGGTACGACAGTTTTGACGTGAGTGAAATCTACCTGATGCTGCCACAGTTCATCATAATGGGCTTCATCTTCGTCATCCCTTCCATTATTCGGACCGTTGTCAGTGAAAAAGAAACTGGAATTAGGGTGAGCTTAAGAAAATGCTTTGTATTTACATGTCAATCTCAAGTAAAAACCAGAGGGCAGCTTCACTCGTTCGAGTATTTTACCCAAGATTTGAAACTGACCCATTTGTTTCCGTTACAGGAACTCATGAACTTGATGGGTTTACCAAGATGGATGCACTGGTTGGGTTACATGGTCAACTCACTGGTCGTACTTCTGTTGAGCATTACAATCGTCACACTCATGTTTTTTGTGGCGTTCAAAGCGTCCGCTGGAGCGGTGATGGTTCATACGGACCCCACGCTCTTCTGGTTCATGATGCTCTTATATGTGATTTCCACGACGTCCGTGTGCTTCTTCATTTCTTCGTTTTTTCAAAGAAGTGAATTCAAACAAAAATTGATTTATGCTATTAAGATTGTAAGTTCCAGTTTTGAAATATTTTTATCGTGATTTTTTAACTCAAACAGCTACAATTGCAATCACTGTCGGGATTGTTGTGTACATCGTTTCCTACTACGCCTTGTCATATGCACTAGACGAAGTTTATGAAGACATGGGATTGGCTGAAAAAATGATCACATGTTTGATCCCAAATATGGCACTTCACTACGCTATGAAGGTCATGACTGGGCTTGAAGCAAAAGGTGAGATCCGTTCTCTGCATTCAAGAACATCATTAATTGTCCACGATTCTTATATGTATAATATTCTGTGCCTATTGTGCAGCTATTGGAGCAAAATGGTCCAACCTGGGACAATCAGCAAGCGAGACAGACACCTTATGCGTCTACCACGTGTTGATCATGTTTGTGGTCAACAGTTTGCTGTATATAATGTTGAGTCTGTACGTGGAGCAAGTAATTCCGTCAAAATACGGAGTACGGCGACCGTGGTACTACATTTTCCAGGTACCTACCAGAAAGTTTTAAAGGCCGCCATATGGTGATTAATCAAACAGAAAATTTAAATCTGATTTTAAAAATTTTCTCAGCTGAGTGAATGGGGAATTGGCAAGAAAGAATACGTCCCTTCTGCGCCCCACGGTTCTGACCGACGGAAGTCATTGGCTTATGAGCCCGAACCTGACAACATGAAAGTTGGGATTGAAATCAAGAATTTGAGAAAAGTATTTTCCGGAAACAAGGTGGCCGTTGACAATTTAAGCGTAAGAATGTACGAAGGTCAAATAACGGCTCTGCTGGGTCAAAATGGAGCTGGAAAGACGACAACGATGTCCATACTCACAGGTCAGACCTCTGATTCATTGAACGCGTGTAGTTGGATTCGAATACATATAATGAAGCTCTGCTGTATTCTAAAATGAATTTGTCATCAATTCAGGGATGTTTGGTCCGTCTTCTGGAACTGCGTATGTCAATGGACATGATATTACGTCGGATATGGACAGCGTCAGGGATAGCGTCGCCCTCTGTCCACAGCATAACATGTTGTTCAATCAGCTCACAGTTTTGGAACATCTCATTTTCTTTGGACGGGTAAGTGCATCATGGACCCTGGATTGGAAACGTAAATCCGGATATATTCCCAATACTGAATTGTTAATGCTGAATTTAGTTACGTGGACTCAGCGCTTCAAAAGCCAGAACAGAAGCCAAAGAGCTCTTGGTGACGCTAAAACTTGAGGACAAGAGACATGCGTTGTCCATGTCCCTCTCAGGTGGACAGAAACGGAAGTTATCACTTGGATGTGCCTTGATTACCGGAGCCAAAGGTAAATAGCCTTAAATCGGATTTCTAAAATTAATAAAGACATCACAATTCGAACATTGTTTATAAACTACGCTGGATATTTTAACATTGTGAATTGTGGTGATTCAGTTCTTATCCTCGATGAGCCTACAAGTGGAATGGACGTGGAAAACAGAAGAAAGCTTTGGGACTTGTTACTGGTAGGTTGAACGGATTAAATATTCCATTACAGATTGACAAAAACCATTTTTGTAATTTTATATTTTTGGCTAATCTTCTTGAAACTGAACCCGTACACAAATTGGCAAAAATTCGTATATCCGAAATGGCAAGTCTCACTTCTATTGTAATTGTAAACCCGAGTGGCAAAAAAGTGAAAATATTCAGTAGAAATTGAAAATGAGACTTTAAAAGAAAAAATTCAAAATCTTAAGTAATGGAACGTAAAAGTACTAGTTTGGATTCAGATGTGCATATTAATTAAGCTGATCTGTAAATCCATTGCAGTACCCGCTTCTTAGATTTGTACTTTCGAAACCGAAGTCCGTCTGCCAAGGTCAATTTGAGCCCTATAGAAAACTCAAATTGGCAAAAAAGGTAGAATGTTTTAATTTATATTGCATAACTTTTTTTTGCCAACTTGGTTATAATTTTTTTTTGCCAATACGGTTTTCGTCGCCAATCAATCACTTTACCGTTGAACAGCCTACGTTATGCTTTATCGTTAAACTCTGTTTTAGACTTAATTGCATCTATAATTCTTACAGGAATTTAGAGGCAAGCGGACAATTGTGCTAACAACACATTTTATGGAAGAAGCTGATGTACTAGGAGATCGAATAGCAATTATGGATAATGGGAAGCTTCAATGCTGCGGAACACCAATGTTTCTGAAGAAGTATTACGGTACGCAATGTAAACATTGTTATTAATTCAAGGATGTCACCGAACCGCAACAAGATCTATCATATTGTATTTTAAATTGTTTTAGGAGCGGGCTACGTGCTGAAAATGATTTTGACTTCTTCGGCGAACCACTCCAACATTTTGTCAGCTGTTCAAAACCATGTTCCTGACTCTTCGCTAAGCCTTCACGGTTCTGGACATCCGAGTGAATTGTCCGTTGTGATTCCAACCGCCACCACTGCCATCTTCCCTGGCTTGTTTGATTCTCTCACTTCACGGAAGGCAGAATTGGGAATCACGGCTTTTGGTCTCACGCAAACTACCATGGATGATGTTTTTGTTCGGTAAGCAGATTTCAATTTTAAATCGCAGCTCGTTCGTTCGAATGAATTCAGGATTTGTAGTTCAAACTTAATATTGGAAACAGTGTTGGAGAACTTAGTCAAATTGCAAAGGAGAAGGAAGAAGCTTTAATGAATCCAGACAACAACAATGTGAAGAGCAGTAACGTGACAGGTAAGCCACGCGGTACACACCTTTGTTGAACAAAATATTTATGCATATCGAATATCTCCATAAATTTTGCCACCTGAAAACTTGGTGCAAATATTCCAAGTTTAAAAAATAACAAGTTTTCAACTTAATCCGGAGTTTGGTTGATGTTTATAATGCCAATCAAACGTAGCATTGTCAAATAACCGATAAACAAATGGTCATTTTATTCTAGACGAATATTCCTCGGAAAAGGTGACCGGTTTGAAGTTGGCCTTTCAGCAGTTTCTAAGTGTGATAAAGAAGAAAATGTTATATTCGCTTAGGAAAAAAAGAATCATTTTTGGTCAAGTAAGATATTTATATTATATTGAATTTATCCAGATTAAATGTATTCGAAATCTATAATTTAAAAAACTGTATTATTCCTTTCTCCCTCAGTTCATCCTTCCAATCCTCCTTTTGATTGCCGGCATTCTTGTGTCCAATACCGTGTTTAAGGACAACAACGACTCTCCGCCATTGAAAATGACCATCTCTTCATATCCAAATTCAATCACACCGTATTCATTCTTGGCCAATCCGGAAGTGAAGGTAAATATCCTCAACACTATTTTATTTTTATACGGTTAATAAAATCAGAGGGGAAAGATTTGGGAAAATCAGGGCTAACCCAATCATATTGTCAAAAATTCTTAGCCCTTTGAGAATTATAAATGCTCAGTAAGATGTAATCAGAGCAAGCAGGGCATAAAAGATACTGTTCAAATCGAAACTACAAAATCAAGAGGAATGATTTGAAAAATTCCCATCTTCTATACAAAAATCGCATAATTTTACTAATATTAATTTTACTAATAATAATTTGAAATTCACGACAATGTTAATTTTTTTGAGATCACCGATTCTCGAACTTAAATGATTTTATCCATGCACTCCTTAATGGAAATACTTATGGATTGGACTTACGTTTTTATTGGGAATGTTCTAGAAATATGCGGAAGCCTATAATGATTTGCTGCGTGGATCAACAAGCCTAAAATTGGTCGGCGATGGAAAAATGAATGACCATCTACTGGAGGTAGGAGAAAGGGATCTGATAACTTTCCGAGATCGCTACATAATTGGAGCAGTCCTGAATGAGACGCACTTGAAAGCCATTCATTCCACATTAGCCTCTCACTCTCCACCGCTCGCAGTGAACTCCATCACGAATACGCTGCTCAGGATAGCGGATCCCGGCTCCAACTCAAGAATTGAAGTCACAAATCATCCAATCCGGAATCCAGTTATGGATCTTAACCAAAACTCATATGTGGACGGAGAAATGCCTTCAATTGTAATGGGCATGATGATCACGGTTGGACTTGCACTGGTCACATCCAGCTTCGTCATTTTGCCAATTGAGGAAAGGCGTTGTGCGGTATGAAATATGAAAAAATATGCGATGCGGTGCTGTTCAGCTACATTTTGGATGGAATTCTTAAAATTATTATTGATTTCAATTTAGGCCAAACAATTACAACTGATGACAGGCTTGAGTCACTCGGTGTACTGGGGGGCTTCGTTCGTGTGTGACTTCTTCTTCCTCATTCTTCTTATATGCCTTATGACCGCCTTTCTTCCAATCCTGGAGAAGTATAATTCCTTCACCAATAATAACGGAGCGGGTAAGTCCTGTAAAGGGTCGTCTTTCTGTGGGTTAAGTTGGAGTTGGAGTAGGTCGAAACCACGAAACCAAAAGCCGCAAATCAAAAACAGCGAAACAAAATAGAAAATAATTGCTTCCCGGTTTTTGGAATTAGTTTAGTTTCGTGGTTTTTGGGTTAAGTATTTAGTAGGTTATTAATTTGTTAATCACACCAACTGAATTGTCTTAAGGTGTTGCATTCCTGATCATGCTCGTCTACGGCTTCGAGTCAATTTCCTTCTCATATTTGATAAGCCTTTTCACCAACACAGTTCCAGGAGGCTTTTCGCTTCTGACCATTATTCAAATTCTGACAGGTTGGTAAATAATGCTGAACAGAAGTATGCATAAGAATATAGTTTTCTACATGTTGCAATTCTGACTTATTGTGTTTTTGCAGGAACGGGTATACAAGTTGTAGTGGTTGCCGCAAGAGGCGATCCTAAAACTCGGGTCTTTGCAAAAGTTGCAGCCTGGATCGGACGATTCTTCCCTAGCTTTGGCCTGGCATCCAGTATAACAGAGTACACAGAAATTGCATTTGAAAATCTTCAGTGTGAAATGTTCCCAGAGGACTATCGTGACCAAATCTGTGTCGCTAGTAATAATGGCGGCCAGTGGATGTTGGAGAGGTTTCGTCAATGTTGTGGTAATTGGTTGAACATTGATACTTCTAGTTAAAGTCCACTTTGTTTGGAAAATGACTCAACAATTATTATGATACGAAACTTTAGAGAACTGCGTAGAATTGGGGGTCGAATGTTTCAAGACAAAAAGCTATTTGGTGTGGTCTGTGGAGAAGATACCTTGTGGCAATGGACAATACTGCTACGATAGTGAAACAGGTCGACCTGGAATTATCATGGAACTCACATGCATGCTTATCATGGGCGTGGTTTATCACTTGGTCCTCCTCGCTATTGAAAAAGGACTTTTCAAGAAATATCTAAGTTGGTCCTCCAAAGCGGATGCGTTTGCCTTCAAGTCAAATTCAAAGGATGAAGACGTTAGTAGTGAAAGAAATCGTGTGGAAAGTTTGGTGGCGTCAGGTATGTAGTTCATTGGGATCGCGTGACCTCATTGACAAGACAAATACTGTGGTATCTTAATCTCGCTTGTCTATTTCAGGTGAAACTTCTAATGATGCCCTCGTGGTTCAAAACTTCTGCAAAAGCTTTGGCACATTCTCGGCCGCATCGAACGTCTCCTTTGGTGTTCATCATGGGGAGTGCTTTGGTTTGCTCGGAGTTAACGGAGCTGGGAAAACGACCACGTTCCGAATGCTGACAGGTGACGAGACGAGGTCGGATGGAAATGCCTATTCTCTCAATTACACTTTGGACAGTGACAGAAACGGATTTCTGAAGAACATGGGCTACTGTCCTCAGTTTGATGGGATTGTGGATGTGCTCACTGGTATGGACATGCTCGAACTCTTTGCTTCGCTTCGTGGAATACCCAGAAAATATGCTAAGAAAGAAGCGGAGAAATGGATTCTCAAAATGGGTAAAAATATATCATTATATTTCTTCGGGACAATTGTGAAATATTTCTTGTATAAAAATCACGTATAAATGTGCAATTTGAAATCAGGCCTCAACAACAGTGGAAATGTTCAAAGTCAAAAGTACAGCGGTGGAATGAAGCGTCGGTTGTGCTCAGCAATTGCGATGATTGGAGATCCTAAGATCGTTTTACTCGATGAGTGCACCACAGGAGGTACGCTTAGCAATGCCATGATATATCTTAAGTACCATTAAAATAATTTATCATTTCTGTCCAATTCTAAAGTTGACCCGGTGGCACGACGAGACTTCTGGAAAATCATATCAGCCTCCAGAAATGCTGGACAAGCTATCGTGCTCACATCTCACAGGTAACTTTTAATCTAACTTTCAAACAGTTATAAATTTTTAAAAGCTAATAATGGATCTTGTATGTTGACATTAGTATGGAGGAATGTGAGGCACTCTGCTCTCGCCTGGCAATCATGGTGAACGGAGAATTTCAGTGTCTTGGTCCTGTGCAGCATCTTAAGAATAAATATGCTCAGGGATACAGTTTGACACTCAAATTAAGTACCGTGGAACTGGATCAAGATGTGGTTCGTGCTCTTCAGGATCGTATTTACAGTTCATTCCAACCTTGCATGTTGAAAGACCAGCATCAGGTACTGTAATTCTTTGAGCTATTATTAGATTTTGTGTGAATATTGTACTATTCGAGTAAATATGGAATAATTTTGGGGTATTTCTTGCAGAACATCATTCGATTCCAACTTAGCAACACTCAGCTTGAATGGGGATTCCTGTTCAAAACAATGGATGCCCTTCGAACAGAGTTTGAAAGCATTTTAGAGGAGTATTCAATAAACGAAACCACGTTGGAGGAAGTATTTTTAGCTTTTGCTCGACAGCAGTACCCAGAAAGAAAGGCTGACGTATCTTGGTTTAAAAAGTGCATCTCTTGTCAATGTACCAGCAAATAGAATAATCCTTTGTTTGTTATTCATAATATCTTCAAATCAAAAGGTGCCTAATGATTGTGATGTTGAAGTACTTAAACGTATTTGTATTTTTGGAACAAGTATACGCTTCTGTACTTCTGGCAAGGCAGCAGCCATTATTCGAAATTGTACTGAAATAATTTTAAACTAAGCTTTATTTAAAGAATTTCAAGTCGTATAATGATCTGATTCTCTGAGCAAAATAAATTCCAACTTTCAAAATAAAATAATAGACAAGTATAATCTGGGTTTGCATTTCCAATTTGTTATTTTGTTTTCCAAACGTAAGATTGGATTCGAGTTTAAATGTACAGCTTTTCAGAACAAGCAGCATCGCAGCAGGCTGTAGGAAACAGAACCCGGATCCAGATGGGAAGAACTTCTTTCAAACCCGGAAGTACATGACCTCAGCACGATGTGGGTCAAGAACCAGGAAGTTCCCTTCATCTTCGCTTCTGATTGGCTGGGAACCCGGAAGTACCTGAACCCTACCCTTAACACGCGAACCGAGGTTTCGTTCTTGATCCAGTTTGGAACTTTTGGTCATAGTTCGATTGCCTCTCAACTTGGAAGCATCTCCTGGACCACTCTCCAACCCTCAACACCAGAAGACTCCAAACTCCAACAGCCAAGGACTTCACTCAGCAGAAGAGGACTTAAGGACCAAGGAAAGGAACCAACGGAAACAACTCATACAGGAAAGGATTGGGCCAAGCATTCTGAAGGAAGGAAGGAAGTCTCCAACCCTCGACCAAGGAAACTCCATTGTTGGAAGATGGTGGCTCTCCTGATACACGGCGCTCGGGACACACGGCCGTGGAAATCGAATCCAGACATCTCCAACTCATCCAGGAGACACGTGTCCAGAATCCAATTCACCCGTCGAAGATATGCTGCAACTCTGACTCTGGACAAGATCTTGAAGCTGATTTTCCATTAGTGCCGGGCACGGGACGGGATTCCGTTCAACCTTCAACCCGTCCCGTCCCGTCGGAATGTCCCGCGGGTTAAAAGTCAATAATATATTTTTTAAACCAAATTACATTTAACGTGTGGTTCCTCAAGTACAAATGATTAAAGGTACAATTAAATATGTTTAACGTTTGTATAGTCGTTACATTTATTTTAGGGGGGAATTAACAATTTTTAACGTGTGGTTACTTAAAATATTTTGGGCACACATAAACTATATTTAGCGTGTGGTTACTTAATTTATTACAGGTACAATTAAATTATGTATAACATTTGTATAGTCGTAACATTTATTTTAGGGGGAAATTTATTTTAACGTGTGGTTACGTAAAATATTTTGGGTAGAAATAAATTATATTATATTCAGTGTGTGGTTACTTAAATTATTAGTTTTAGTGGAAAATTATTTATTTTTAACGTGTGGTTACTAAAAATATTTTGGGTACAAATTAACTATATTTTAAATTATGTATAACATTTGTATAGTCGTAACATCTATTTTAGTGGGAAATTAATTCTTTTTAACGTGCGGTTACTTAATATATTTTGGGTTCAAATAAACTACATATATTTAACTTGTGGTTACTTAAATTATTACAGGTACAATTAAATTATGTATAACATTTGTATAGTCGTAACATTTATTTTAGGGGGAAATTTATTTTAACGTGTGGTTACGTAAAATATTTTGGGTAGAAATAAATTATATTATATTCAGTGTGTGGTTACTTAAATTATTAGTTTTAGTGGAAAATTATTTATTTTTAACGTGTGGTTACTAAAAATATTTTGGGTACAAATTAACTATATTTTAAATTATGTATAACATTTGTATAGTCGTAACATCTATTTTAGTGGGAAATTAATTCTTTTTAACGTGCGGTTACTTAATATATTTTGGGTTCAAATAAACTACATATATTTAACTTGTGGTTACTTAAATTATTACAGGTACAATTAAATTATGTATAACATTTGTATAGTCGTAATTCGTAACATCTATTTTAGTGTGAAATTAATTATTTTTAACTTTTGGTTACTTAATCTATTTTAGGTACAAATAAACTATATTTAGCGTGTGGTTACTTAAATTATTACAGGAACAGTTAAATTGTGTATAACATTTGTATAGTCGTAACATTTATTTTAGTGGGAAATTAATTATTTTTAACGTGTGGTTACTTAATCTATTTTAGGTACAAATAAACTATATTTAGCGTGTGGTTACTTAACTTATTACAGGAACAGCTAAATTGTGTTTAACATTTGTATAGTCGTAACATTTATTTTAGTGGGAAATTAAATATTTTTAACGTGTGGCTACTTAATCTATTTTAGGTACAAATAAATTATATTTGACGTATCGTTACTTAAATTATTACAGGAACAAATAAATTATGTATAACATTTGTATAGTCGTAACATTTATTTTAGTGGGGAATTATTTTTATCTTGTGGTTACTTAATATATTTTGGGTACAAACGAATTATATTTAACGTGTGGCTACTATAACTATTACAGGTACAATTAAATTATGTTTAACATTTGTGTAGTCGTTACATTTATTTTAGCCAAAATTCATTATTTTTAACGTGTGGCGACGTGGCTACTCGTCAAAATGCGTATTAAACTTTGGTAGGATTGAGTGTTATTTAACGCTTGGATAGTCAAACATTATTTAATTACAGGTAAAATGAAACTACTATATGCTTATCGTTTCATTAATTCAAATTATGTAAATGAATATACAAATTACAACCAACTATCGTGACTCTTGATCACGCAATTTGTACGTTGCACAGGATTACATACTACATATATGTACAACGTTGAACTCGCCAATCAATTCTCCTTTTGGTTAGCGTTTTTTATCGGGATGTCCCGACGGGATTGGACGGCCATACTCATAATATTTAAAACGAGTTAACAAGCAAAC
>JAQFYU010002585.1:0-11555 GCA_034694905.1 Ceratophysella granulata
GCCATGTAATATGTTACAGCCAATTTGTAAATTTTTAATTTATTCGCAGCAGATTTAATTCGAGGTTCGTCCGCTTTTCCAACAGTTTTCGCAACTAGTAAAATGATTTGTTTGTAGCCAAACAAATGTACTTGGATTATCTGCGCTTGTGTTTTTTTGAATTTCAGGCCATGTAATATGTTACAGCCAATTTGTATTTTTTTTAATTTACCCGCAGCAGATTGTTTTTTTAATTTGAAGTTTGTACGTTTTCCCGTTTTAAAAAAAATCCGAGAGCACTGACACTACTTTTTAACATTAGAGTAGCATGGTGAGGCCTTGGCACTACGTTTCGCATTAGGCCGGCTTAACCATGGGCAGGACTTGGCAGGACGAGTTTTTAAAATTCTCATTGCTCAGAGTCAACGTCACCTTCACATGACCTTTGACCTTCCTAAGTTTCCACCTCGTCATCACCTTCACATGACCTTTGACCTTTAACCTTTTTCTAAGTTTAAATTCAAACAACCAGAGCCATCTAGAGATCCACATGGGCGTAACAAGACCATATCCACATTGGCCTTATAAGATTACATCCACGTGGGGATATATAGTTATATCAACTTCAATACAAACAAGATTATAAAATTAATTTATTCATTTCCGTCCAAGAGTGTATTGCTCTTCTAACTCCCACATCCTGAGATCGTGAGTCATAAGAAGGATAAGTTTGTGAAGCGATTCATGGCGGTGGGCACATTGACCAGACCTGGCGTCACATCATTGACATAATTCCCACAGGAGGCAAAGATTAATTTAATCTACCAGGGTGAGTCTATGGTACTCGGCATGGATCATGTGCCGTTTTTCGACTTTTACACGTCCATAAGCAGGTAATGTAAAAAAGTGTGATTTTATTTCAAAATGTTGTCATAAATCACTATATTTGTGAAAAAAACTGATTTCTTCTTCATAAATCCTTTAATGAACCAAATTTTAAATAAATCATAATTCTACTCCGGTATCGTGATCAGTATAGCCTCAGGATTTTTTAAAAAGGGGGAAACAATCATAGACTCACCCTGTACTTCATTGAGAACATTTTAGCCAAATTTCTAAGAATTTGTTGTTATGATGTAGCCAGGAGAGCTGACTAAAGTTTTCGTTCACCATGTCAAAGCATCTCCTCCCACCCTGCGGGAGATTGCCCACTGCGTCAGAAATTTGATCAACCGACTTGAAATTACTATCATACTGAATGAAGACTTGCCAATGAAGTACACTAACAACTAACACCATTCATTTGATATTTTTCCGATTCGGAGTTCTAAAACAATAGCTTCATTTGCGACGAGCCTCGCCGCTAGATGGCATTTGGAAACTTTTGAATCCGGAGTAGAACGGCGTGTCCTTGGAAACAGTCAATAAAGTGTTCGATTCGTGGAAATGGCGTTTACGCATTGTGGCTAGGACTTATGGCGAACACATTGCCCAAAGAAAAAGATTTCATAAACGTGAACTGTAATTTTGATGAATTTTCGAAAGTGTACAAATATAAAGGGGAACGGGTTTAATATAACTACTATTGTTTCCACAAGTGTAAGAGTATTATATCATATTTTCTCATTTCAGATAACTTATCTCCGAGATGGTCATATAAATTATATTATTCGATTTGGGTATGGCAAAAAACTGAATCACGTTATTAATTTGTCTGAATATATGCAGAACTGCCCCAAAAAATTGTAGTCACTTTTTAACGGAGAATAAGCAAACTAATCCCTGTGAAAATTTTCTGTACTTGAGTCCTTCCAAGTATATATGTTCATACTGTAATTATCAAAGGAATTGTGAATCAATAAAAGCATTGAACAAATCTGCTGGCATATTTATATAGTGCTGAAGCAGCGTTAAAATAGAACTAGACTTGTGTTTGCTGAAGATTTACCTGGTTTGATTACATACACGAAATGGCCTTCATTCTCCATCTCAATTCATGCGAATAAAATAGCTCGTAAGTACGCCTTACTACTAAATTATAAACTGGTACAGATGCAGACTACCATACATACTAAGGTTAATCCAGCTAGGCTGTGCTCAGGCAGGAACTTTTGCGTAATCCCAAATAAGTATTTATATGCCATACATACATACATATTGAAAGCATAAGATACACTCAACTTTAGTAAACAGTCTCTTTCATCACATCTTCTCAACCCGTTATAATTTTAAAAAAATTGAACATTCTTTTTTTTAATTCCAGCCCGTTTAAACATTTTCCTCATTTTTAGAAAAAGTTAAACCCGTTGCATAAAGTTTTGACTCAGGCTCTCATCCAATTCTAAATGTTGTTCTCTGGCTTTTAACTCTCAAACTAGTTCTATAACTTCCCGCTTTTCAGCCCGTAACTTTGGTTTCTAAAATCCAATTCCACACCTTCTGCCTCAGACTCTCATGTAATTTATAATTTGGGCAAATTCTAGTTTGCAAGTCAATTAGGGGTCAAGGTTAACCAAACTATACAATACCTATACATTCGAATTAAACTCACATTTTATTTTATCCTTTCACACTCTCAAGCTACCGAATTTTGGTCAATTTTCAGTTTCCGGGTCACTTCGGAATCACCGGGTCAACCCATTTATGTAATTAACCATAATTCTTTCTTTAAAGTCAAATGTTGGTTGCCTATTCTAGATTACATTTTTCACGTCAGACTTTAAAAATCTGAAGTTTTGTCATGTCCACCTTTCTGGCGAAATTACTGGTTACTTCTTCAGTTTTAGGTCACGGGGTCAATCAAACTTCATAATTGTCATTTGAATTGAGTTCAAGTGGACACCCTTTCCATTTTTCAATTTGGTCAAAAAGTGGAAATTTTCGGTTTTCGGGTCACTTAGGGGTATAGGGGTCATCAGATTGAGGTCAACAATACTTCATTTGTTTACCTGAACTCAGGCAAGCATTTTTAGCTATCACTCGTTTTTGGTGAAAAGGGGTCATTCTGGTGGTTTCTAGGTCACTTAGGGGTCAAGGGGTCATCCGATCGGGTTTCAACAATACTTCATTTGTTTGCCCCATTTTGTTTGAACATTTTAAGCTATCAAGCTCCTCTGTATCCCTTCCCAGTGTCGAGATAATCGCGAACAGACGGACAGATGGATAGACGGAAACTGCAATATAGATAGTAGATTTTTAAAACGCGGAATATTTTCAATTTTTCATATCCATCATTTCCAACTTGGAGACACTTTTTGTTTTCGGTAGCTACATTTATAGGTACGGAACGGACTGGCAACCCAGATTTCAAATCATTACATTTTTCGGTGAGTCTTGTGTGCCATTATGTTTCCGTTACCGTACGAATTTTCTATGAAAACGATTTCCTGTCCAGACCTAAAAGGAGGTACCTACTTGCGCAACAATTAGTTCATAAATGTCAAATTATACTCCAAAATATTGAATCTCAAAATCCACCAAAATTGGTTCAACTCAAAGAAATTATAATAGAATTAACAGAGTTTTACATCGACCGTTTAATGAGAAAAAACTCCATAACAACTAGTAGTGTATTGAGGCGTTTGGATGAGCCAGAATCATTATTTTCGGATTATTTGTCAATTTCCCACAACGGCTTAAGGGATTACCTCTTAGCAAACAATGGACTCAAGATTGCGATTGCAGACGGGAGTCATTTAGTTTTTAAAGAATTGCCGCTCTGGAAGGATATCGCACTGGGTAGGTGGCTCGTTGGAGACCTGTCGGTTTTGGCTAAAAATTGGTAGAGTTGTTCCTTGGACCACTATGAATAACTTATGTATCGAGGTCAACCCGGTTTTCTAATTGGTTTGACCTTTAAAAATCGCCATCTTTAACACAGGGTTTCCATGGAGACATTTTCGATTTGGCTGAAAATTTGTACGATCAGTCCTGCGTTGATTCTGAACAACTTTCTAATGGGTGGCACCGCGATTGGATGAATATTTTTAAAAAATTGTCGAAGTAGTTACCACAGCAAACTTTTTTAATTTTTATCGGCCAAAGTATTCAATCGTGTTGATGCCCATAAGAAAGTTGCTCAGAATGGTCTCAGGAGTTATCGTACAAATTTTCAGTCAAATCGAACAGGTCTCCATGGAAACCCTATGTTAAAGATGGCGATTTTTAAAGGTCAAACCAATTAGAAAACCGGGTTGACCTCAATACAAAAGTTGTTCATAATGGTCCAAGGACCAACTGCCGATGGTTTGCAGCCCCCTTTTTTTTAAAGCTATGTAAATAGGCGCCTATTATGGAATTAAAACCTATTGCTTTGCCATGGAATCGTTTGATACACACGAAAAGTCATGGGAATCGTTCATGGGAATACATGAGACGGGACGGACATAGTAAGTAGGTACGTCTTGCTAAATTGCGTAGCTATGCAGAGTGCCAAGGTTAGTTTACACTATACCTAATACCTAGCTACTTTTGCGTCAGCCCAAAAATAAGCCGGTTTGCACATATTCAATGCATGCATGCATACTGAAAACAGATATACGATCAACTTATCTAAATAGTCACTACCAAACCAACTTCTTAGTCATCCTCTAACACTGGCTCAGTGATCTCAAAATGTCTCTATACACAAACACAGTTTCACCATAATTATTACATATTTATTGCTAAAAAATATAATTATTATAAATCATTCCGTAATTTTTTCTTACAAAGTTAGCTTTGCTCGTGGAATGTAAATAAAATGAATAGTGTTAACTCTAAGCTGGTCTCAAGATCAGATTCGCATGGATTGTCACGCCGTGAACAATTTGCGAATTCCTTTGAAGATCCAGATCTTCCCAGAGTTGTTTTGGTGGAAGAGCACGAGTATGGCGATAACACATGGCCAAACGATACAGAAAATCCTATGCAAAATAATGCTGAAACTGAATCTCAAGGACTAATGACAATAAACACAAATAGAGATTACACATATAAGTTAACGTGTAGTGAAATTGTCATTAAATACTCTATGCTGGCCTATTCCCTGGTCTTTGACTTTGGTTTGATTTTTGCCGACTGGTTCATGGATTTGATCACCGGAGCCATGTACTTCTGGGAAGGAGAATACACATTCGGAGTACTGTGCTGGATATTTCCAATCATTTCTGGAACTGTCTGCTCCGCTATATTGCCAAATCTGCTCAAGTACGATATTCATTCATGTATTCGTATTCATATTTCATATTCGTTGCAAAAATAGTTTTTAGCATTCACAGGCTTCGTTTTATAATTCACAGGAAATACGATCACGCTTATGAAGATTTCGACTCAAGATTTCTTAAAAATCTATCCAGAGTTCCTTCGTTCCAACCAATCGTATTGTGAGTTTATATGCAGTCTTAATTGAATTTCGAGTTACAATTACAATTAATTTTAATTGATATTATATTTGAAATAGCTCGTACCATTATTTCAAGGCCGGCATAGTTTATCCTACACAGGACCCGAGATGGATACCTCATTTGGCTCATATTCAGCAAGTGACCAATCATTTAGTAATCGTTGAAGGAATACTTGAAGCCACACCTCAAGCCATTCTTCAAATGTACATATACATTGCGGGCTACGAAACGGTTGCTAGCGAAGGATTCAAATGTAAGAGATGCTTCCCTTGATTTTACGGGATTGGTATTTATATTTGAATATGTATTTTTTTTGCCACAGTGTATTTTACTGCAACGAAAATCCTGTTATCAATTATCAGTATGAGTCGGGTCATTGTCAAGTACTGGCAGCAAGATATGCCTATTGTCTTTTTGGAACAAGAAAGCACTATTACCAACCCAACTTACGCTGATCACCTTAAACAATTTTGGGGACAAATGGCTAATGCTTTAATTCTACTGCCGTACCACGTTGAAGCCTTCACACTTTCCTGTAAGTGCATTGCCTTGAATTCATGCTTTGTAGTACTATAGCAAAGGTTTTTATTATTATTTTAATATTTGCAGGTGGGCGTATCGTTACAATTGTTTTCGCATTACTGATGCTCTCTGATCTCATGACTTACCGGCTTACCATGAGTGTTCCAGAACCAAAACTTTTAATTCCGCTTTTGACTTTAATTTTGCTGCTTGTTCTGCCACGGCTATTATATTCGGTCATCGCTTGGTCTAAATGCGTTTTTTACTCAAGTCAACTTCAAATGGAATGCAACAAATACGAAATTTCCAAAGAGAACCAGAAGGAACTAGTAGCAGAATATTACTATAAATTTTTAAAACGTGCAATGTTTTCAATATTTGCGTATCCATTTCGACTTCCAATTTTCAATTTTTTAGTATTTTATTCGTTTGTGGAGACATTGCTAGTGTTTATTAGTTACACTTACTGGTACGGAGTGTCGAACAAGTATATTACAATTCAGGATGCATTTGTGATAATTTTCCTTGGTTTCTGCATTGGACTCATCACACGGCTTTATGAGTTTTGTTATCTGTCCAGACCTAAAAAAAGGTACGTCCTTGCTCGAAAATTAATTTCAAAATGTCAAAACATACTCCAAAAGATTGAATCTCAAAACCCACCAAAATTTGTTCAAATCGTAGAAATGATAAAAGAATTAACAGAGTTTTACAACAAACGCATAATGGGAAAAAACTTCATAACTACTCGTGGAATGGAGAAAGTTTTGAATGATCCGGAATCAATATTTTCGGATTATTTTTCAATCTCTAACGGCGGCCTAAGGGATTCCCTGTTAACAAACTATGGGCCCAAGATTGCTGAGGACGGGAATCATTTAGTGTTTAAAGAATTACCGCTCTGGAGATTTATGAATCATTTTTGTTGCCAAGTAATGATTTACTACGCTTCAAAGTATATGCTTGTTGTAGAAAAATACAATTTAAACGATAATTTAAGACGTTTACGAGAGTTCAAAACAGTTGATTTTAATTTGGAGCAAGAGGATACAGTTGTGTTCTTTGCCTTTCCGGATTTGCTCGAACCTCTGACTAGAATTGCCCAAATCAATTACCATAACAGCCCTACTTATGCTTATATTCCAATTCAGAATTTTACAAAATTTGAATTTCCACTGGGACAAAGTTCAGTTAGTGAAATGGACTCTGAAAAGTTGGCATATATATTGAAAGGCGCTGTTGCAGTCCGGAAATTGGATTGGAACCTGGCGGATACTTTTGTGTTTATGAACTTATTTATTAATGAAGCTGACTCTAATTTAGTTGAAATGCAAGATCATTCAGGTAGCATTCAATTTATTGATGAGTGCTAAATTGGGTGCTAAGCATCGTATTTGCGTTTTTAGTAAATCATGACCAATGACGTTAAAGTGATACTGCCTTTATATTTTGCCAAAATGTAATCTCAAATATGTATTTATTCCCTATATGTTGTATAAGTTACGCAATGTGATTTGTTCAAATATGAATCTTGACTCAGAGCTGAATCGTTATTAAATATACGGATAATTAACCGATAGAGGAAGCGAGTCAAAAAACCTGTGTTCAAACCGATATATTTATAACTAAACTAAGAGATAATAATGAAAACTAATAAAATCGCTAAGAATTCTGAATTCTTACTTATTGGAAACTTTCAATTAATTCAAGTAAGTAAATGCGAAAAAACGGGGGTTGAATTTTGATTGGTAAATAAATAATGCCATCACCCATGGATCAGAAACGGACTTGGAATTTGCCAGCTTTCGTGATGTACAGGGTGAGTCAGTGAATGGTCCTCCCTTTTGAAATTATCTTGATCGAAAACCTAAGGGTCGACTGAGCTAGAATGATGTTTTATTAAAAATTTATGTATTAGAAGGAATTGTGGCAAAGGAATTGGATTTTTAAAAGGAACACGGAACGAATTAAAAAATTTTAAACATTTTTCAGACTTTCTACCATCAGGCTCTGAATACATCTGTTCTTCTCTTACCTGATCTTTGAGCCAATGATGAAGGTCATTTTCAATGGGACACCCTCGGTCTTCAGCGGCAAAAACACCTAGAACTATTTGCACGAATGCCGTCCCGAGCCGGGATGATTACGTCACAGCGCACAAAAAAACGTTTTCGGAAGTACTCATTGTTGTGGAATTTATTCAACAAATTATGGACAGAAATGCTCAACACAAGGTCTAGATTTTGATATTTTTATGAAATCGAGTTAATTAAATGAAGTTCCATATTGCATCTATTAATTAATTTATTTTTAATTAAGAGCTATCAACGTTCAGAGATTCTGAGTTACCCAGTCGATTAGAGATCGACTCGACTATTCACAATTTGAATCATTTCTTGACTTCGATTTCCAACATAATCCATTCTATATTCTATATACTTAAAAATGCATTTCGATTATATTCTCGTATAAAAAACAGCACTGCTTTTAATTAATATAAACAAATAGACGAGGCTTTCAACTTTGCTCGTAAACTATACGCTCAAGCGCAAACTGTACATTATTACTATTAACTACCGATGTCGCACTCAAATAAACCCGAAGATTTGAATATGATACATATTCTACGAATAACTTGGCTTTAGGTGAATTTGTACAAATTCGAAATTTTGAATCGTTGCACTATGTTATGCGAATACACACACGCTTTCTAAAATAAATATCGAATATGAAAATGAAAAATTGACCACCAAAATGGTGGTACGCAGTGCATATTTTTTTAAAATGCGCATACATTTTACATTATTTAGTTTAGGTCTTCCATTTATAGCGGTCTCTAACAAAATCGGTAAAATTTGTTCCTTTGTGATGAAGATTTTCATGTTCTGTACATAGCCATCTCATTGGAAAACCGGCTTGACAAATTGAACACTGAAAGCTGGCTTCGTGAGCTCGAACTTCATGCGTAGACGTCTGATGTTCTTTCAAATCTTTTTGTGAACTAAACTGAGACTTACATATTTTACGTTCAAATAGTTTTTCTTCTTCGGCGAAGTGGAACTGCAACAAATGCCTTGTTAATGAATGTTTTGTAAATTTCTTCTTACACAAGAGACACCGCTCTTTATGTCCTTGACCTTCTTTCGGCTTCTTTGAATTTGGATATTTCTTCGGTTGAACTACTTGACACGGTGCAGGTATCCGGTGTTTCAAGGTTGGACTTCGAACTCTCATTAAGTCACGCATCAACATAGAAGCGTCCATGTCCATAACATGGCCACCCGTTGCGGATGTGCTGGGCGAATGCACGGGTATTTCTACAGCTCGGGTTTGGAGCGGTGTCCCAGAAAGTGCGGGTGCTGTTGAAGCTCCGCTGGACCACCGCTGTTGTACAGGAGACATTTCTAAAGGTTGCTTCATAATCGGTATTTCGGTAACTGTTGAAGAACGTAAAATTTTTTGATGTTTTCGTTGCATATGCTTTTGCAACCCTTGTCCGCTCAGGAATTGCTTGAAACAGATTTTGCATTTGAATGACAATGTATTTTGAAAATCTGGAGGATTCATACGATTTTGAAGAATCCTGTCAAAATCACTTTGTAGATCTTGAAGTGCATCAGGTTCAAATTCCTTGGAAGCGAATAGTCGATTGTACCAACCAATTTGGGCTGACCGGAGCGCTTGTTCTTCCTCATATTTTTTGAGACCAGGAATAAAGATCAATTTTTCTATAAAATTAGAATTAACTTCAGGAATATCACCGGATTCCAGAATTTGAGTAACACTTTCGTCAAATATTTCAGACAGAGTGAATCCATTCGTTTCTTGAAGGATCTCCACTAAATCTGATGGCTTAGGCAGTTGATTGAAGTTTGCCCAATCTGGATGGTTAGCAATAAATACCATGGAGTCAAATAAACCATTATAAAACGCAGATTCTGATTCTGATATATTGAAATCATATGATGTCAGCTCTTCACGTTCAAGATTTTGAGTTTTGTCATTCAGTGAGTTCACACCATTTGCACATTTTTCGTACACGATATCGGCGATATTGCCACGGCGGTTTTCACTCGAATCTTCCAATTCAATATTGAAGTTAGATGCATCTTGGATACCACTTATTTCAGAGTCTGTTAGTGACTCTTCTTGCAATTCTGAAATGATGACCGCCTCCGAAGTGCTTATATTCGAATGATGAGTTAACTGGCGATGATTAATTAGTCGATCCGAGGAATGAAAAATACAATCACAAGACGAACATTGGAAAATTTTGATGCGTGTAAGACGGACAGACACTTCCATCAGATTTAACTCGAGACTCGACATATTCAATTTACGAGTTCTAACTTTGAATTGAGGCCTTGGATGATTTGTTTCCTGTTTTGTGTTAGAATTTGGACAAGTCTCCTTAATTGTTTTTAATGAATCAATTTAACTGAAATACAAAAAGAAATATGTGATGATTACGAATCTTAATAAGTAGTTCGATAGTTTCAGTAAAGTATTTCTTAAGATATTGGAGAATTATTTAAAATAAATCTAATGTAAACCGTATTCAATGTACAGTAATTGGGATTTACCTGGGCAAGATTACGTGGTATTCAGCTGGAATTAGGTAGCTACAAATTATATCTGTCAACCCGTCGTAATCTTTAATTGCCAACAAATCCTGACTGACGTCAAATACACAACCGAAAACTTGAATCGCCGACTGGAACTACAATGTTGTACATGCATAAATTATTTCTTTCGCACTTCAGTATTATGCTTCTGCACATGTTACCATTTACCACGCACACCAAGGAAAACGAAAGCTTAGCACTCGAAAACAAGGAGAAATGCGTTTTTCTAAGCTGCCTACGGCAGCTTAGCTCAAGATTAGGAAGGTTATGAATTATGGAACTCGTTATGCTATTTAAAAAATTCACTCGATTCAGAGAACGCCAAATTTTTTTTGGAAATATAGGTTAAATCCTTGTCTCACCAAGTTGATCAAAAAATTATTTATTATTGCGTATGAGCACCAACACGGCGTTGGAAAATCTGGCTGGGCTGAGGTGAAAATTCACAAAATATTAGGATTATGACAATAATATCAGTCAAAAATGCACGGTGAAATCCATGACAGAAGTGAATGATGCAGAATACAATAGATTGGTACTGTATCTTGTGTTGTCACAAAAAATATGTAACCCTTAGAAATATACGTAGAAGTAGTTTCACGCTTTACATTCACTAACATTTTACATTTGGTCGATATTATATTGGAATTATGGAGGAGTATGTTTTGTCTGATGAAATATGTCTTTTTTAATTGTAAAGCATGTTCATTCAAAGCAATCCGGGATGCTGACTGTTGGCTGCAATTTACGGTTCCGCGAAAATTCTCCCCTTTGAAGATTCACTCGCTTGAAAATTGATTCCAACGGAAGATTTGCTCCCATCAAAATTCGCTCCCACCTTGTACCAGGGTAGCTCATCGGCTTGGATTTTGAATATGTTGCCACCCGCACAGTTAGAAATACGCACAACATTACCCATGTACAGTATTCAATAAGCTTAAATAAATACATACAGAAGTGTACAGATTGTATTCTATTGATTGTCATTCTATTGATTGATTTAAAAGTGAGGAGTGGGGAAGTTTATAAGTCGACTTTTGTAGAA
>JAQFYU010002586.1:0-11552 GCA_034694905.1 Ceratophysella granulata
ATTCAAAAATCATTCCTTCTTACCGACAATAAAGTCGTACGAGGTTGGATCATCTGAATAAGCAGATCGAACGCCGTCAGATGCTCTGTCCAAATCATGATACACGAGCACATTGATGGAAATCATGGAAATCACTGAATATAAAATCGGCCGATACCAATTCCCGAGCCGCGTGAACGGCGGTAAAAAATGGTTCAACGCTTCCATCCTTAAAAGCGCTACTGAACTTATTTAATTAGTTCAATTATGGTGGCCACCCAATTTTGCAATCAATATTGATCGGATAATTAGAATTTGCACGCGATGAGCGTCTTGCTAATTTGAACCACAAATTCTGTCCTCGAGACTCAACGCCAAAATCCCAACTAACTAATGAAGGTGCTAATAATGAGGTTTCCCATTTGGCAAAACATTGAATATTGTTGGCAACAATCAACATAAATACATTAGTCAAAATCTTGTGCCCAGTTCCTTACAAAAGAGTTCATGGCATGGGTTTTACGTAATTGAGAATTGTGTGGGTCTTGATCAACTTGTGCAAGATCATGAAATGCAGTGGATTGGGATTGGGAGACGCTTGAGGGAGATTGTTTCCCACTTGTTGAGAGTGAATCTTTGCAGATTGAATTCACTTGTATAAATTCTTCGCAAAGAGATCAGAAGCAGAGAGATGCTGAAGTTGTTAATGTTAAGCTGCTATTCTGTGGTGATGCAGTGCATGATGCAAGATGCAAGGTGAGGTCGGTCTATGTGTATGGGGCAAATGTTTGTCTCACATTGGTAATGACAATTAAACAAGCGTTGAGCAGATTGTGCATAAACAGGTCAAAAGTCAAACGGCTTCCTTGAATTACCAACGTGATTTCAAATGTGCATGTGTGAAATAGGGAAGACACCAGAAGACACTCAGTTTCGACTTGATTAAGCATAAGATGCTTATAATTTTGCCTTTGATCTGACGAGCAAAATTCAAAACATTGGTTGTTTTATTAGGCCTACGCTTACACAGTATTTACGGAAACAATTATGGACATGGTCAAAATTCCAAAAACATTAAATTTCAATTGAAGCATTATCCCATGGCTCAAATATTTTGGAAGATATTTGACTTATTCAATAAGTTTCATCGAATGGCCACAGAGTCTGGATCCCTTTTGCCGGCCATGAGCGGATTTTGATTGCCTTGAGAGCCAGGATTCTGACGAGCCTGTTCTCGAATGACGTTTCGTACTTGTTCCAGTGACATGGCGGACATATCGAGGGCATTCATGCCGAAAGCTAGACCACATGGCTTATTGTTTCCGGCAATCATCCATTCTTCTGTAGGTGGGAGCTGCAGATTTGTGATGAGACGGATTTCGGCTAGAATGTCATTGCAAAAGTCATCTAGCGGCTGAAACATGCAAAATATAACCAGTAAAGACAAATTCAAAAGAAAATCTTTGACAGCTATGTTTGCGCGCTTACCAAGTCATTGTCGTCATAACCAAACGGGTTTTCAATTTCCGCGCCAATGGCGAGAATACCCAAGATGGCGAACGATGCGACCCCCAGTGTTGGAATTGTGTACCAACCCATATCGAACACGAGCTGGAACGGCAGAGCCAGAATGTAGATGTGAAGACAATGTTCCAAATGTGTCGAGTAGGCCTTGGGCATAGGCGTGCGCAGAATCTTCTCAAAACTGCACAGGTAATCGCCGAGGGCTGACACGGCTGAGGAAATACAAAACAATGGTGCTTCATGAGTCACATGCCATATTTATGAGCTATGCGGAACTGAAATGAACTTGAGCTTACAATCTTGCAAGATGCGCAGTGTCTGATTACTGACTAGTTCACGTTCCTCAATATTGTCCAAATATGCACCCAAATAGTAAGTGATTTCTCCAGGTGCATTGGAAGGCGCTGTGTAGTCCGGTACCTGGACCGTTGCGCGCTCCTTTGCATTTCCGTTCAACAACTTGATTTGTTGTGTCGTGGGCTTGGAAATGTTTTCAGGAAAGGCGGTCATGTAATCCTAAATCAAAATTATTTATTTAGTGAATTATCATTCAAAGCAGTGCATCAACAATAATTAACATATTTATAGCTGTACCATGCATTCAGTATAGTCATGCGCATACTCATCTCTCAAGTAGTGCTTGGTTGACAGCGCAAAGGCAGCTAGAAGGTTTAGCGCCGTTTTCTTCTCTACAACGTCCTTGGCATCTGTGTCCTTGACGCTAATCCAAATTAGACGGGCGAGTGTTCCTACAGTGCTGCCCAAGCTGGTCCACAGATTCCGACCTTCCCAGTATCTATATATGTACATATACATATATAATAGTTAAGTTGTCAAGGTCAAGGTCAGATTCCAAGATTTGAACCTTTCTTCAGGGCATAAACTCAAGCGTTGACCGTGTCTCTGTACCCATGAAATTGTATAATCGCATCTTTTGAAATGGTCAAAATCAGCTCAATTCGAAATTCGATAAGTACAAAAAAAAACCTGGAATAAGGCATTCCTGTTAAAGCAGTGAATTTACCTTCAAAATTAGAATTTTCAGTATCTCGGTTTAATCCAAATCGACATAATTTGAAAAATATCCAGTTTCTTTAATTAATAATTTTGGTGTTGGTATTAAAAAATACAAAGTTTTGGTATTTAATAGAACCGCAAATATTTCTGCCAAATATTCTTTATCCGCCTTAAAACACAGTTTTTGTCAGATACGTACCGGTTTTGTTAGAGCATATCGTTAATCGTTATACAAATGTTGGAGGTTATACACGCTTCTCCCTCAGGTTACGAAATAAATTACCCGCTGCTTACACATTAGTAGATTAGCGTCAAGCTGTATTGGCCTTGTGCCCTCACTAAGCCTAATTTGAAAAAAAGTTGCTTGTAGTTGCATACTTTTAGCGTGTACAATGGTAGGGTATAATAAGGTCAGTCAGTTACGGATGGACCTTACGGATATTACAAGGATAGTTCAAGGTCTAGAAAAATATCACAGGTTGGAACATTCCACAAATTGGGGCAAATTCGTATGGAATTTCGGTAATAATTGTGCAGCAAATTACAATTCATTGGGTCAAACGGCGCTAGCTGAACCAAATGTGTTTGTAAGCTAGCAAAAAATGTTTCCAAGCATATTTAGCTTTTATTCATACCTGTCATATGCAATTTGTGTACGAAAAACGAGCAGAAGCCCAGTGACAATGCCCAAGATCTCAATTAATCCCACTTTGAGTTCCTTTTCGTTCAGACCCGGGACTTCCATGATGACCGTGACCACAATACTCGAGTACACGACCACCAACAGAACCTGGAACCAAATCCGCTTAATCACCGTTCCCTTCAAATTGAAATGATGTAAAAACGGAATCGTCATTTTGCCAATTGAATGAATTTTCGAAAGATTCAAAAAAAGATTAAAATTAAAATTTGAGTGGAAGAATCAATAAAATCCAATTTAATTTAAAAGAATTTGTGCACAACTGGTTCTTCTCCCTGATCACACCGAATAGAACTGATCTTTGGTTCAATTCTGCATTAGTGTTGCAAGATTCCAAATTCAAAGTGCTTGGAACAATACAAGGCTGCCTAGTATGCTGATTCCTGACTTTAGAGGCCCACAAAGTAGAAAAGTCATAAAATCAAAACCAGTTTGTAAATAATATACACGTCTTGTCTTGGGCATGTTGACTTTTGGATTTTTCAAAACCCTGATTTTCTTCACATTTTTTGTATCATGCAAAGTTTAATGAGATTGATTCGGACAGGAGAGCTCTGAACCTTATCTGCATATCTCGCAAATTCCTGACACTGTCGTCCTTTTTGCTACTCTTCAAATGCAAATTAGGCCATACTGGATAATAAAATAAAAGGACCAGCCAAACCACTTTTTTACAGAAGAAAGGCCTGTTTCTGCATTTCGTATCTTAATTCAATTCTAAGGTGAGTGAGTATCTGCTCGCTCTGTATTTTAATTAGTGGTTCTTCAAGATTATCCATTATCCATTTAAGATTTGCAGATGTAAAGATGCGTGTCTTCTAAACACGGAATTGTGCAGGTTCAAAAGACCACTTCGTCCAGATGCCTATTTATGGGTTTTTGAAATTAGCAATTGCAACATTGCAAGGCTACACGCCTAATAAGAATTTTCCTTCCAATAAAATTTAATGTTCCGGAAACGTTGTGTAGTACTTACATTTAATTATCATTAGAAATTAAATCTTCAAAGTTGTCCTCAAAATTGGATTTGGATTGGATATTGGCCAGGATCAGGTTTTCTTTAGTGAATCCCGCTTTTTTTCGAAGAATTTGTTAAAATTAACAGCCATTTTTGGTTATTCCTTTGTTTTTTAAAATTTATTTCGATTAGATTATTTTGGAATAGCCAGGACGTCAATATTTTAGGTCCAAAATTTGATTTTACCTTCTTCAAATGTCAAAAAATGTCAAGGTAATATATTTCAGGCAATCTATCTATGTAGATATGCAAACTGCATTAAGTCCAGTGTACAGATTTTCATAGGTAAACAAATAGGGTGTTGTGTAAACAAAAGTGCATTGTGTTACAAATAGACTCTAACATATAAATTGCTACTGCATGTAAATATCCTACTCGTAAGTAATAATGTAAATCCTGACAGTAAATCACATTAATATGCAAACATGTAAATTGCCAGACCTACATTCAGTATCTAAATCCTGTACCTATATAAATTATGTATGTAAATTCGTGAATAATTCCCGTATGTAAATTTGGGTTTGGGTATACGGTGGTTTGAAATTAATTAATTTAATTTGAATATCTTTGTTATGAGATACGAATTTGCACAATTCAAGTAAAAGACGCACGAAAATAGTGCAAAACGGACATATCATTTTTGAATAAATGTTCAAAAATATATAAATAAATCAAAAGCAAAAACAAAATATGCAAGCTGCAGTTCATGCGCCTCATCGCCAAATTCATGAAGACATTTGTACTTTGCACACCAAACAATCCGTATGCATGGAGAAGTGTTTGGCTTGCCTTGCGAGAAAGCTAGAGCATGCATTTTTTGAGTGTGCAAAATACAACGAGATTATCTCTACATTGAAAAGCCCTTGTGACTTATATTTTGGCACGAATGTTCCAGCACCGGTATACCGGATATAAACACTCCTGAGCCGCAGAGGATATAATCTGCAAAAAAACATGACAGTAACGCAATTCAGGCTTGATTTGGCCAACAGAGCCATAGGCCATAGCCTAGCCATATGCTATGAACATAATGTTGATGTTGCCAATTGCCAATAATGTTGAGTAATACTACATAAGCTGGAACTTCGTTATTGGCTCAGACTATTACTCTGTCGTGCAGTATAGATCCAGACATTCTGTTTGTAAACACTGGTCGGTTTAGCACGCAAATTCCGTAGTAAATCAAACCTCAAACCTGCAACTTAACCAAACCCCAAACCACTAAGATACTCGTCTGTAATATTGATTGATGCAAACACTTCCTCGTAGCTATAACTCCTCCAAATAAAAAGAGCTGAGGATTTGTTTGTCATTTTGTCAACAGTGAGTCCAACTTTTGATCTAGTTGTGTCGCAATAAATGGTGTGTATGGAAACGTGTATGGGTTGATTGGGCTGAGGATCCGGCTTAAATTTTTATCCTGTGAATAAAACTGGTTGAAGAAATATATTTCCCAAGTGAACCTTGTGATTCCAGCTTAAACCTTGTGACTCTTTAATTCATTAGGTATCTTTGTGTTCTGAAGAAAGAGTTGATTGGGAATTGGTACACACAAGGAGCACATGGGAGCAAGTGTAAAGTGCAAAGTGCAACAAGGCAACAGGAGGACATGGCTCGGCTCACGGCCAATTCCAAATTCGCATCAAACATCACAAAAAGTTCCAGACAGTCGAGCGTCGTTCGACTGTCCTGACTGGTTAAAACATTAGCTCAAAACTCAGAATTTGTTACCTGGAGACTTGGACGACGTTCTAAATTGTAAACACTCGCCATCACCGGTCATTCCAAGTATTTTGCAAGAACATTTAGTCATTTGCTGAATCCTAACATTTTTGTACAAGGTGAGTCAGTCCTTAACAAAATCCAAAACCCCGATTCGGTAGTTTCAACATATTTTATAATGCAATAACATGCAATCGTTGATTCGCCCTGTATATTTTGCACAGTTACTTAGTCTTCACTTGAATTTTCAAAAATGTCATCGGATCGATCCAAAAATGGGATGCAATTTTTGGCTAGTCATACAACAGCCCGATTTATTGGGTCAGCAACAGCTGGAATTCTGGAATTATTTATTTTTCATCCTGTGGACACAGTTGCCAAGCGGCTTATGACGAATAAGGAAAACGTATGTACAATTTAGTATGTAAGTTCGTATCAGAAATCACAACGGGTCCTAATATGTTGAAAATTTTGCAGATTCGAACGTCACGACATGGCGATGGCACGCTGAGCAAATTGTCCCAGGTCATTTTTAAAGAGGCGTCGAATAAACCCGTTTTTGCACGGTATGTATGTTTTCAGAAATGTTAAAACTTTACATTTAAGACTTGACCTGTCACAGGTACCTGTCACTCTTCCCTGGTTTCGGCTTCGCCGCCGGCTACAAGGTGTCCCAAAGGATCTACAAATTCGGTGGACAACCAATTGTGAATGACTTTCTGAACCATCATTACGGCCATTTCTTCAGAGCCAAGTTTGGTGATAAAACGGGGAAAACAATGCTTCACGCCACAGCGGGAAGTTTAATTGGGATTGGAGAAATTATACTCCTGCCGTTAGACGTGCTCAAGATTCGAGCACAGACAAATCCTGCCGCTATTGGCGGAAAAGGTGTTCTACATATTTTTAGGGATGAGGGTCATGCCCTTTACAGGTACTGAAAACAAATTGCCAAACAATTTTTTAATAATTTCAGAATTGTAATGATTTTTCCTACTTTCAGAGGTGCACTTTGGACTGCAGCTCGTAATGCACCTGGATCATTTGCCTTATTTGGAGGATCTGCTGTTTGTAAAGAACATTTATTTCATTTGAAGAATTACAATGATGCCACTTTTGCACAGAATTTTGTTGCCTCCGTTGTCGGCTCCACTGCAAGTGTCATGGGTAAGCGATCACAAATTTTTAAATGAAGAACTGCATCAATATTTTATTTTTAAAGGGGCCGTTCGAAAAGTTGTGCCTATCGGATTCGCGATTCCAAACAAATGAACAGTGATTTAAGTTTTTCCAAAGATAAAATGTAAATATATTTTTGATTGTTTAGTGGCACAACCTCTTGACGTGATAAAAACCCGAATTCAGTCCCGTTCCTTCGCCTCACCACAATCCGGCTGGGTGATTATCAAAAGTTTACTGAAAGAAGAAGGAGCTGGAGCCTTGTTCAAAGGGCTCATCCCCAAATTAGGAGTTGTTGGACCCAAACTCGTATTTTCCTTTACAATTGCCCAACATCTCATTGCCTACTTGGAAAAAGGACTTGTTCAAAACTAAATTATTTCTCGTTTTCGATATTCTTAACTTTAACTCGTTACATGCTTTGAAATAAACAGTTTCTTAAATTCAAATGCAAATTAACCTCTGAACAACCATTCATCATTGAAATTCCATTTTATTTGTATTTTATAGAACCCGTGTACACTTTAGCACCAGTGTATAAATGTAATGTATAAAAGGTCAACAAGAGTAATAAGACTAAGATATAATAACTCTGTTAATACTAGTAAACATATAGTAAAAAATAAACTCTGGACCGTGGAGCGGTTTCACTAGTTTGAATTCTGAACTGTTTTGTTGCTGGCCTAACGAATAATATCGTTGTATTCATTATTGCTATTTGAGTTTTGCCACGTGGACTTGACGTGGAACGCCCCTTTTTCCCCAATCATCACAGATGGAGCATGCGTGTTTGAAATTGGGACCAACGGCATCACTGAAGCGTCAATCACTCTCAAACGTTGCGTCCCAATCACACGGAGCTCCGGATCAACTACGGCTTCTTTGGATCTGTAATCAAGACAATATAAATACAGGGTGGCTCAAAATTACATATTCAATCAATTGACTTGATTCTTACCCTCGTTTGCCCATGGAACAACTGCCCACGATATGATGAAGTGTAATTGAATATTGACGAATGTAGCATTCCCAGTACGCGTCAGATCTGAACTCAATCTCTTCGCAACCAGGAAAAGGTTGATCTGTGAAACGACTACCCAGTCGTTGCATTGTGGTCGTGTTCTCAGCCAATAGAACAGCAGTCTTGACACCTTCAATCAGGACTTTGATATCCCGGTCATGTTCCAGGTATTTGGGATCAATCCAAGATGGCGTGCGTGGATGAGCGTCACGGAGTTTGATTTCCCCTCTGGCCAGAGGGCGGGAGAGTGAAGTGATGATCTGGAAGGAGTCTTTGCCCTTCGCATGCGCCATGTACTTCTTCATCACGCCTTCGTCCACGTGGAAAGCCTTTGCAAAGTCAACGTCCATCTTCTGGTACACGCCCGTACCCAACATGATGTACCTGAACAAATTACAACAATAATTAACCATGTGAACTTGTTTAACTTCGTTTGAATTACTGTTCACTTACTGAATATCAGGCCAGTTTCCTTCTCCCCTTGCTTTGGCATATTTGGTTGAAATAAATCCGGCTGCATGCGTTCCTGGTGACGTGAGTGGACCTGCGTTGTCACGGACGAAACGCAAGAAGGCATTCATGTTGATATCCCTGTCCAGAAGTGTTGACACGGGCTGGTTCACGAAGAAGGGTCCAAGGTAGGTGGAAATGTGATCTTGCAAGTTTTGCCCAACTGGAAGGTCAACCTTAACCTTCACCTGTGAACACAAAATATATATCAGCTTTGGTTCAAAAGATCCACTAGTAGTGTCTACAAACGGTATTCAATTCCATTCCAACTTACTCCAACTTGTTCGAGATGCTTTCTGGGTCCAATTCCTGAGAGCATGAGGATCTTAGGGGATTGAATTGCTCCAGCTGACACGATCACTTCTTTATTTGCATACGCAATTTTCTTGACCCCATGTCGCTCGTATTCAACGCCATAAGCCTCATTGTTTGGACCTCGGAGTAGCACTCTGTTCACGTGGGCAAACTTGTAAATGGTCAACTTGGGTCGAAGCCGAGCCTTTTCCAAAAACACTTTGTAAGTTCCGCCTCGTCGACCATCTCTCATTGGCATGTAAATGGGCGAGAAACCTGGAAGGTCAAACAATCGGTTTTAAAATGAGTCTATTGATGAAAATAATACCGTTGCCTAAAATTTTTTAGTGGTTATACCTTCTTTGAAGGGAGCATTGAGGTCAGTACGTGGATATCCCATGTCTTGCGCAGCTTGAACGAAGATTTCTCCCATGCCAGCAAATGGTGGTCTTTGAATTCGCATTTCCCCGCCATGTCCATGCCATTTGGAGTCCCATTCTCCATTGTAGTCCTCCGCCTTGGTGTAAAATGGCCGAACACCTTCGAAACTCCAGCTCGGGTCATCTGTGATATTGGCCCAGTACTCGTAGTCCTTCTCGTGTCCACGAAGGTAAATCAGGAAATTCAAATTGCTCGTCCCACCCAGACCCAAGCCTTGTGACCAGCCAGATTGCTGTAATTACCATCAAAAAATTAATATATTTATACTATTCAATTTATAAATTTATTTCTAATTTAAAATCAATCATTTTGACTTGTGATCTACCTTGTTGGGAAGTGCAAGACATGCTTTTCTCTGTGGAACTGTTTTGTGAAGCCAATCAATTTCCTTATGACTGAGCATAAGAAACGCTAGACCAGGCATTGCAGTAAACGGATTCGGTTCTCCACCAGCTTCCAGCAACAAAACATTGTAATCTTCCGAAAGTCGGTTAGCAACCACGGCACCTGCTGACCCTGCACCAACTGAAACGAACAAAATACCGAAATACTTGAAATTTGTTGCAATTTGTGCATTAATTTTGAATTCAATGCATTTTTCTTGTTCAATATGAAATTGCACGAGTATATGCTTACGATTTCGTTAATCACTTTTTTGCTCAATCAATTTCCACTAGCTGAAGATTGATTGAATCCATTTGGATGAAACAGGAAGACTACACACTAATGGATAATTTGTTTTAGTTCTCCTTCAAGAGTGAGAACCAAGCGATAGAACCTTGTATCATCAAAAAGTTTCAAGTTTGCTCGAATAAACGATTTCAAAGCTACTAAAATCAACCTTCATTACTTCATTAGTTTCTATGAAAAGAACAAATAGGCATCACATATCACATCACAATCTAGAGTAATGATCAGAAAAAACGGTAAGGCATAAGGCACGCGTCTCTCAGGAGTACACCAGGAAGTAACACGGGAGTTTATGGAGAATTAATTATTTGTTTACCGTCTGCTAATATCACTTGCTGGTGGGACTCAAATGTGTGAGACAATGGGTCCAAATTAATGGCATCATGGGATAAAAATTCATGAACTTCAAGTTTTCACATTATTAAGGCATTCAGTGGCTGAAACAGTAGCTATAGCTCTTCGGTCGAGTCCTTTGAGCAAGAACAAGTTCAGGAAAAAGTCCCAAGAAAAGCCGGTGTTGGAATTAGGAATTCAATGTTATCCCCATGCGTGGACAGGTCATTAATTGGAACTCCAACAATAAGGCTAATGTTAGCCTGTTTCGTGCCACAGAAGGTGACTCTTTGTCAATGTCAACCCTCAAGGTAGTCTCAAGGTACTCTCTTTATCAAGGAAACATCAAACTGTCCGCTATGCCTCTAATTCCAATTCCAAATCTGTAGCTTTATTGAATCACAAATCCAAGAACTTGGCAAAAACTGAACCAATATTTTCCTTATTCACCCAAAATTCATGCATCTTTTTTTTAAACACGTTATATTAAAAACATTCAAGATTGACGATGTTAACAGGGAAATAACTCTAACACTTTATCACGTAAAATCTAAGACGAAAAATGCCTTAACGATTAATTTGGATAAGGAAAATATTCAAAAATATGACATGCAAGCAACACATAATTGCTTCAAGTCTGGAAAAATATTGCATTTTAGGAACCTTTTTCCCAACAAGCGTAGAATTATTGTTTAATGAGCTTGGGTGGGGGCTTCAATTTTCAACTAAAAGGTTCAAAATGAGCAAAACACAAAGTAGATTTAAATAGCGCAATTGCGCATCGAATTTCAACATGTCGCCAGTTTCCAATTTTATAAATTTTTGGTAAATCTAAAAATGTATTTTCAAAACAGGAGCCAAAAACTCCGCTTACCAATAATAAAGTCGAACGTATCAGCCCGATCCGAGTAGGTGGCTTTGACCCGGTCACTTGCCATGTCCAGGTCATGATGTGTCGTAATATAAGTAGAAAGGACTCCAATGGAAGCATAGAGAATCAATGGGAACCAGGGAGTGAGTCCACGCAGACTCTGTTGAATTCGTACAACAGGTGGGAGGAGTTGAGGAGCCATGCTTCTTTTTGGCGCTTCACTTCAAATGTTCAAATCCTAAACGCTTTGTTT
>JAQFYU010002587.1:0-11545 GCA_034694905.1 Ceratophysella granulata
TCTGTCTGTCTGTCCAGATTTTATGTATTCAGTCCGCATGGTTCAAATTGTTTTCAATAAATTGTAAGAAACGATGCCATGATGCATGTACGGAATAATTTTACGGCGAAAATTAAGTTACAAAACGTCACTTTAAAAAATTCAAATATAAGGCTGAAAATACGAGAGATCTGTTGAAATTTGAAATATTTGACACAGGAATATTAAGTTTTTTTTTTATGATTCAGAATTACGAGTGTTTAGTTTTTCTTTAAGCTTGAGTTGCTCCATCTCGTACACACAGTTGAACAATTTTTCAGTTTTCAATAGAAAACACATTTTTTGATTTCAAAAAATTGTGGATTTTAATTAATTTATTCTAAAGATAATTTTAACTCCTTCAATTTTTGCAAAAATTTCTAGTTGATGCCACCCTTCCAATTATTGTGTTGTGTGGTATCAGTGTTTGATTTTAGTATCGACGATATTTTGAAAATTTTAGTGTGAATTGAATTGTGGAATCTACAATACGTCAAACCAGTAATTGGTTAGTAATTAATTTTGCATTTTGCTTCGCTTGTACCATCTTTTTTTAAATCTGTTTTCAACAAGTACTTAATTACCTAAAAATATTAAAGTACTAAATTAGGTTTAATTGGATTGATTTTCTAAATGTAACTATTAAATACATCATTGCCAAGTCGCTTCACGTACTTCAACAAATATTTTTGAATAAGTTTAATATTTTTGAGATTCAGTTTATCACTATTCTTAACTACAATGAATTCAATCGACCATTGTTCTTAGCGAAGTTCTAACTCATATTCACTTATGATGTTCGATAACGTAATCTTCTGCAAAGTGAAAACACAGCAAATCAACAATCAACACTAGCCAGCGTCAGCCTTTATAGGTAGCAAGATGCCGCTGACAGAATTTTCTTCAATGGAACATGGAACTCTACTAAAACCGTATCTAATCTATTAGGTCCCTCAAAGTTACAGTCAACGCTTTTGCACACAGATTCGAGATACTTTCTGGATTCTCATGTGCTGGTACCCATAACTCACGTCTGTCTCCATTTATAGCGGTTTGTGACAGTTTTTGGGATCTAATTTAATTTGAGCTGTTCGGATGACCGGTTTCTCTTTGAACCTCAGAACAGATTTTTAAATTGTTGTAGATTTTCAGATCCTCAAACCCGAATTGGACTGTAATGAAACCCTTGGGAGAAGCTATAGAAATAGATTCGCATGGGCAAAATGGGCGTTTTTTTTGGTATCCCGTATTTCTCGATTTCGAATCAACTCTGTCGAAGTATTTTTTAAAATTTATTGTAGCTCAACACATATTTTTGTAATTTTGCTCAGGTAAATACAAATACAAATAAATTTTACGCTTTGAAACGCTAAACGACATTATTCGAACGGGAATATTTTTATAGCCGCCGCTTATAATATTTTGAATTTACAATATTTAAGACAAAGTGTCAGTTGAATAAAAGAGCTTCCCGCAAATATAGCAGACAATAATTCAAATCCACCTCGACGACAATAAAAACAAAAATACCCATTCCCATCATGAAAATCAAAATTACGAAAATTAATAGACAAAATTTTCATGTTCCTGATTTCAACACAAGGGCCTAAGAAATATATAAATATAGAATGTCTACCTTATCAAGATATTCCTAATCTAAGTTTAAAGGGTTAACACGCGTCTCAGTATTTGATTTTGATTTGGTTAACTTAACTAAATACTTCCATATACAGTGTGAATGCAAGAATTATCTCCTTTTAAATATATTCTGCTTTTTAATCCAAAATCCAAGGTCTAAGCCCAAGCCCAATATATGGTAAATATCTTTGATGGAACACGGCTTCAATTTTTTTTTTAAATTTTGTAGCCCGCGAATTTTACGAAGCGCAAAAATTAATATTAAAATGACAAGGCCAAATTCTTTTACCCAGCAACGAAAATTTAACAAAAAAATTTGGTGTGATTTAACGGAGGAAGAGATTAGGTGGTGTGAATGGCATTAACTTTGATGAAAATGGCATGAAATAGATAAAAATGGCTTGAAATAAATAAAGTGGAACAACTGAAACGGCATCACAATAAATAGAGTGGCATTAGAATAAATAAAATCACATTATTTAAAATAAATCGGCATTTTCAAATACAAAATTGAATTTGTCAATAGCATTGAAGGACTATGGTTTATATTGAATCTATTATTCTACTCATTCTCTATGATCAGTTTGGTTACAAATGCATTGTCGGAAAGAGTCCGAATAAAAGCTATTTATTCGGACTTATTCGGGCCTTTTTAATGCCAAACGTGTATAGTAAAGTTCCACATTAAATATAACCCAATAAAAATTAACGCAAATGAAATTATCAATTTTCCACTGACTGCTTCTACTGTAATTCCATTGATAGTAAATATTAACAGTTTGGCTGCTAGGACCACCGAGGCGGGCCGAGTTGCTCTGAAACGAGTAAGACGTCACGCCTGAGAAACGCTGGTGAAAGTCTGGAGAAAGCTCAAAGGACACAAGTGTGTGTGTTCTTGTCCAGGACTTTCTTTATGTTGTCGAAAGTAAGTTTTGTGTCTTCTTTTTTGTAGATGCGGTCGTACTTTTCAATTGTAATGCTCTTGTGAACACAGGACATTATTAATGAGAATACATTGATCAAAACAAGTCTTTCATGTCTTTGACATGAAGGAGAGGAGGAAGGCTTTGATCTTCCTTCTCCAGTATGTACATGTACTATATGTATGTTAACATCAAGAGGCACAAATACCAAATTCAGGTCCTACACTACGTGGACTTGGACGTCTATTTTTTTTCAACGTCGTCCTTGGTTCAAGCCTTGAACTATAGGGATCGCTAAGATATTAGCTGGAATCGGGCGTCGAACTAATTCAAATTAAATCTTCATAAAAAATGTTGATTCAAAATTCACGTTGATTCCGTTCCAAGCCTTAAAACTGAACACGATTATTTTACACGGAAAATTTGAACTCCGGCGCCGTTTTAAAATCGAATGAACCAATTGTCAATGGCGGTTTGGCCAAAATGATTGACCAATAACTTGATACCCGGTACACGGGACGGAATCTTTAATTACCCGACCCGTTTCAACCCCTGTGTGTTGCTCTATAGAACAGCCTTAAATGTATTTCAGAATGGAGAGACTTTGTTTGTTCTTTGCCCTTTTTTTTCGAGCTTTCTTTCACCCCCTTTCCTTTGCTTGGCTCTTCCTCTGATCTTCCGTCTTGTCTTCATTTCCTTTGAAAATGAAATAAAGGAAGAATAGCCCTTTGATGACTTGATGACGATGTCAGAGGAAGACACAGGAAACAGGCTCGTCGGTGGCTCCAAATCAAGACACACATACCCGTACCATATTAGATATTTCGGGGTGGATCATCTTTGGGCAATTTGGAAAATTTTGTATTTTAATTTGTATTGTGAAATCAGAATCACCCCTGTAAATATTATTTGTGTCTATCCTACTGCTTGGTGTTGTGTGTACTGATATAGAGCACCACAAATCATTTTAAATGATTAAAAAATGTCAAAACTTCAGGAATGAGCAAAATCATAATTTCAGGATGTAAAATAATTTTTTGTATGTGATTTCGATTTTGATTGACTTGCTTGAATGTTTATTCTGATTTTGCCGAATTTCGAACACATCTATTTTTTTTCATTAGAAACCAACCAAACATTTGGATTTTGTAAACCGCTATTTTGGTACACATTTATGATTTTAAATCACTATTTATTTATACAAAAATCATGATTATATATGGGTAAATCGTCTTCAGTGAGTCTGATTTTGTAAATTTGATTTGGTAAATAATTATGACAAGCTGATTTTAGCTAATGAGTTTGAAAATCATCGTGATTTTGCCCATTCATTCCTGCAAACCTTCCACCGAATTGCACATAAGAACATTAGTGCGGGTATTGGAATATAAACAAAATCTTTAACCGTATCTGTTGTTCGTTCCGAAAGAACTGCCAATTCCTTAAATTGAACGTGTGGCCACTAATTAATTTTAATTTCACACTATAGAATACATTTGCGTACTCCACAAGAAACAGAAACAAGTTTCAAGTAATTGCGGTTCGATGTTCGATTGCTTTGTGTTCTACTCAGCGAAACTCAAGGGCATAAAACCATTTACTACAAAATAATAGAGAGCTTTAGGATTAGGATTAATTTTCCAAAAAAAAATCTGCAGAACCCAGAACCCACATTTGGGCAAATAGCTATTTCATTTCCTCTAGTTTGAAATTAATATTCATCATTACGCTCAAAATCTTGAATAATAGAATTAAGAAATATCTTCTGAGATTGCGGAGGAATATGAAAATTTATCATCTATTGAGTGTGATTGCTATTACGGCTTTAGCTGTGCTCAATCCAGTGAATGCAGATCATATTGAAAAGCGTAAGTTAAAACTACTACTACTTTATTTTCGAATATGCATAGATATATGTATATTATTCCACAGCTTCACCTGAAGCCTTGGATGCTTTCTTCCACCAAGCTATGGAATGTTATGAAACGGTGAAAGCTTACGTGATTGAAAATATATGGATCTACACCACTGATCAGGAGAAAATCAAAGCGCTTCTCACCGTCATACATCCTTCACTAGACTGCTGGTCAATCCTCAACGACCATGAACAAGGAAGTCAGCTAACACAGGATCAAATGGAGCAAATAGAAAGTATTCTTGCAATTATACAAGAGCACATTGTTCATGAATAAATGTACATCGCGCTAAAAATTCAAATCTGCACAAAATTCCAACGTTTACGAGTAGATCATGCTAAAAATACAAAATTAAAGTTAAATAGAACCGACACATTAATTATTTTCTGATTTTATCCTGATTCTAATCTGCATAATAATATATTACTGGAAACGCGTTGGCACAAATCAACATTGCAGTCGTCATATAAAAACGTACATAGTACTTACATATAAAGCTGTTGCTCCAACTTTGCTTCCATATCAATTTCGTATTTTCGGTAAACCGCACGATTTCTTAGCTTTGCTAATTAGACCGCTCCAGTTCTCCTCAAAGAAATGAGAAACAACAGAAACTAGGCACTCAAATTAATGCACAAGCATGGCCGGAACCGCGGAGCTACATAAAACAATGCTAATTTGACCATCTATTTACCTGAACTGGAACGACTCAATCGTCAATCTATATAGCATTAAAACTTGATACATTATAGTCCCGGGGTAACCAAACCACTTGACGTTATAAATAAAGAAATGTATTTCAAACACTTTTATATTATGATCAAGCTTGGAATTTTCCTTCACGAATTCCTGAAGCCATTATCAATTTTTCTACATTGCGACAACAAACTGCAAACGGTACCGTGGTCAAACTGGTTAGGATTTCATCAAATACTGCTAAGTATCGGATTTCCTGATGCCAAACAACAAAGGTATGTCTGAATTAATACATATTAAGCATACGTACTGTACAAAATATAGACGACGACAAGTTCAACGCTGCATCTAGCCATGGTTTGAAATATTAAATCAATTTCGTTTAAACACTTTGTAGTTGGTCCCGCACCAACGCCGAAACCCGCTCGAGACCATGGAGATGGAGATTCCGTGTCAATCCCAAAGGCGCTTGAATCGATTGAGCCACCGAAGATTGAAGCTATTACGAAATCGACTGAAACCAATAATACAAATTCAAGTATTCAAAAAGCCGTGTCAAATCCCGAGGTTTGTTCCTCAACTTCAATTCCGAGAGTTGGACGACGGTCATCCCTGAAGCCTAGTGCATCTAGCTCAAATAATGCTGCCGAATTCCATCCGAAGAAAAGAGTTTCCTTTCCTTTTCCAGAACAGCAAGAGTTACGGAAGTCTATTCCTGAAGATTCTAATTTAGAACGGGAAAGTGAAGAACCGGAAGATCAGTCGGCGGAAAAGGATTCAAGCAATATCAACAATAACAATGTTAAACCTAATGCTTCAGCGTCCGGTATATTTAAACAGCCGAGTACAAGTACAAGTGATTTAGAATCGTCATCACCATCAGTATCATCTGAAGGTTCGATTTTCGAAATTCCTCAACTGCAACTGAATTAAGAACTTCTAAAATACTTAACGATGTTCACAGATCCATCAATTTTGCTGAAGGATCTGGAAAATGTGAAATCTCTTTTGTTTAAACATTGCAACGAGCCAGTTCCAGGTCAGTCGACTAAGATCAGCGATTTGGGTTCAATCTGGACCTCGACTCACAGAAGATTAAAATAGTCATAGAAATACATACCTGAATTCTGAATTTTGAATTATACAGAACAAGCAGCCTATTCCAACGAATCAGTGAAATTCGATGTTTTGGACGCCTCCGGCACGAGACTCTACATTGCTGCAGAGATCAGCAAGTCTTGTCCCATTTGCTGCTTCAGAACGGAGCGACCGTTCACGTTTCTAATTTTGAACCCAGAAGGAGAAACTGTATTTATTGTCCAAAGACGATGTTCATGTTGCTGTTGTTTTGGATCACAATTATGTGGAGATATGTGCGGCCAGGTAAAGATTTCGAACAATACTCGGCGTATCTATCGTGAAATTAGGCAAATGATACATTAATTGCACAAATTCAGTCAGTAAAATCAAAGCTTCCTGGAGGAACATTGTTGGGAGAAGTAGCGCAACTCTGCGGATGTTTCCAACCCACTTACGTGATCAAGAACGCTCATGGCAAGAATGTTTTCCAGATCAGAGGTCCATGGTGGGGATTTTGTCTCTGTTATCGAATTTGTTGTGAGGCTGAATTTAGACTCTTAAGTTTCGAACCACTTCGAAGTACGGAAAGGCGGGTTCAACTGGGGCGCGTGAGCACCAATTGGAATACGTTGACGGCGGATGCTTTTGCAGAAGGGTTCATGTTCGGTATCAGCTTTCCAGCGGATTTGGACGTTCGACTCAAGGCAACACTACTGGGAGCTGCAATTCTTATAGTATGTATAAATAAAATTAATCTACTAAGTCTGCTCTCATTCGGTTTCATATCAAATATACTTGTTCAATTACAGAACTTCCTCCACTTTGAAAATGACCCGTGTGGACCTTCACAGTTCTGTTTCTAAAAAATTTAAGCTAAGGAAACGGTTAAAAATTGAAGATATAATACTACAAATGGAAGATGCGTTTCCGTATTTCATTTATTGTATAGAATTCTCAAGCCTTGTATAATTCATTATAAAAGTATAAAATAAAGTTTTAGAGAATCAATAACAAACAGGCCATGGTAAATCCAACTCTATAAATATAAGTTTGAATATAAGATCATTTTTAGGTTAGCTCTGAAAAAGTCATTATAAAACTTCGAAAACGCAACGAGGTTAAAAATATAAAATTTGGTATTCAACTCCAAGAGTCAAGTTCTAGAGTAATATTTTGCTCCGTCTTTTGAGGCCTTTTGTATGCGGAAACAGTAATTGCAGCCGAAGTGAACTTGCCACTGTACAATATTGGGCACGGGTGAAGAACCCAGCGATCGTATCGTGGATCGTAAAATTCAACTGTTTTGTGACAAATTCCACCCTCGTCATCTCCACCAATTACGAAGAGCCTGCCGTTGGACACCACACAACCTGTGAAGTTTTTTTAGTAGAAGTAAAATCCTTATAAAATTCAGTCTCCAGTAGTAGTGGGATTAATTGATTGATGTAGTAATAGTTTCACACCTGCATTTCGACGAGCCTTGAACATTGGGCTGACAAACTTCCACGTGCCCTTAACGGGATCGTAGACTTCGCACGACTTGTGATACACTCCATCCCAGCCTCCTGCTACGTACATTAATTCATCGATGACGCCAACCGCAGGTCCAGAACGAGCTGTCTTCATTGGTTCGGCGCGATACCATCTCTTCTTGTTATGGTTATAGTACTCCATAGTATTTAGGAAAAATCCATTGCTCCAACCGCCAACCTTATGAAATATTTGCCGTTAGATGTTGACTGAAGCTTTAAGTGTAAAATTATAGATTATCTTTTGATCTTAGATCTCAGTTACTCACAGCATAGACTCTATCGCCTATAACTCCAACGGCGTGGAAGGCACGACCAGTGAGCATTTTCGTCAGTGGATTCCAAACACGACGGCCTTGGTTGGTAAACATTTCTGCGCAAGATAGAACAGTGGAGTTCTGCATACCACCACACTATAAACAAACCGTACATTCAGCAGAAGTACAAGCAGAATTAGTTTGTTTCTAAACTTACAACGAACACATTGTTCGTCAAAGCACACGAGGCAAAGTTGGATCGGTTGATTCTCATTGGCTTTTCGCTTCTCCAACGTTGACTCCAAAAATCAAAAACTCTAACAGATTTGAGACTGTCTCCTCGAATTCCACCGAGTACATAAAGGTCTTGCTTTACGAAAACGAGTTGAGCGCGAGTTCTGGTCAATTTCATTGGAGGTAGCAAACTCCAAGTCTGATCCTATTAGAAAATAAAATGGCTTGATATATCAATAGAATAACAGCCTGGAAGGACTGGACTGGACATTATTTCCACGAATCCTTACCAAACAGTCGAAGACCTTGACAATTCCGTTCAACATTGATCCAGAAAATACATATATTTTGTGAGACTCAGTCGATGGTTTACGAGCCAATGAAGTTTGAAGCTTTTTCTTTTCCGCCAATGAAAGGTTTGCGACAGAAGTAATCTTCTTGAAGCAGTGAGGATCATCTTTCAAAATTTCGTCTTTGCATAAGTAGCCAAAGAGTTTTCCCTTCGAAAGGAGTGCCAATCGAACGTGTTTCAAAAACTTCGAAAGGTAGGGTAGTCTTTCTCCAAGTTTGAACTTCACCCAAATTAACAAGGCATTCAGAACTTGTTCTTCACTTGAAACCATTAAGCCATCACTTGCTAGCATTTTGGCAACCTAGCAATATACATTTGACAAGTTAAGTATATAGTCTTTACGCCCGAGTTGAATATGCTCAGAAGTAGCCAATTTAGTTTAGCATCCAGCTGCCAGCAGGTTAAATCAGAATCTCACCCTTTCCGGCTCGGCTAATAGAAACTCTTCACATTGAATCACGTCAGTGAAATAAGTAGAGATAAATTTCTCAGCTTCTTCCACAAGTTTCGTGCAGTCTTGAAACTCAGCAAAATTGCAAATCCCCAGAACATTTGAAGGACGAAGGCTGCGTCCCAGAAATCGGGTACATTGTTCTTTTACTTCTTTGACTTGCAACAAGCCTGATCCTGCGAGTATGTCTTCGACATTCTCGTCGGTGATTTGAATCTCTCCCGTGTAAAGAAATCTGCTCGATTAAAATACACATAAATAATGAACAACATACAAAACAAACTGTTGAGTCCATTCACATAATACGGCAAACGAAAGCGATCAACGTTCAACATTCTTCTTACATTTATGTTTAATTATACTATTTGTAATCATCTGTATCTTACATAACGATAGCAAACGTACAAGGTTTCTTACTCGATAAGTACACGAAGCGTTGGTCCGTTAATTGCAGGCATCGGAATCTTTTCCATATTTCGCTCAACAAACTCTGAAGTGAACATTGTTTTGAAGTATACCGATGCAGCGGAGAGGGCACAGCGATGAGCTGGAATCTTAGTATTGTCACTTGCTACGAAAGTGACATCAGCATCCATTGTAGTTCTGTAGGTGACAATACAGCAAACCTTAGCTCGTGTCAAAAGGGTTACACTTACACCGCATATTTTGGATATTTTTGGTTTGCCGTTCCACTTGTTAACTTGAAAAACTTTCGATTGGGTCAACAATATATGCAATCTTTGTAAGTATCTGCTTGAATCGAGAGAAGAATGGCATATGTTAGGTCATACCTGTTCAATTCTGACTGAGAATTGGCTGAATCCTTATTGGGTTCGAGCTCAGATACTTCTTCTGCATCAGCTTTAGCGGCTTCATCGCAATTTTCTGACACTTGTTCAGTATCAGAAGAGCTGTCGTCGCTCCAAGAATTGCCCTTGCGCTTTTCCCACTTATTTTCCATCCCAAGGTCCAAGCTGTATTTCAATCCAAAATCGAAGCATGTAAGTGTGTAAGTCATACTTCAGATCTCTGAGCAAAGGAGTCGTTTCATGTCCAAACGGACAAGAAAGAAAAAAACAGGGGTCAACGACAAAGGTCAAAATTGGTTAAAAGCGAATTAAACTAACCAAACAAAGAGGAACGGACGAAGGATTTCTTGTTTAGGACATTATTCTTACTTTGGCAATTTTTGTTGATGACCGTCAGCCGTCTTAACGTCAGGTCATATTTACGTTCATTGTAAGTAGACCCAAGTTCGTTCTAAGTTCCAACTTCCAACAACCAACCACAACAAACCACCGCCTTGCCTAAGTCAGTGGTGCCATTTTTGGAGCTACACACAGCAGACACGTAGTACTCAATGTTAATAGAACCGACTTGCAATGCAATTTGCAATTTGATATTGGTCATGCGTCATGCATGATACTGAATCAATTTTGATGTTTGAATTTCAAATTAACAACCAACATCAAATGCAAAAACGGGCGAACTATGAAATACTCGTCTCTCGTCTCGTCTCTGTCACTTTTCATCAATCACTCATTATATTATCAATGTTGATACTTAACGAATGGTTTAGCGAAATACAAAATATGACAAATCTGTCTGATGTGTATTGGACAAAAGTGCCGCTAGCAGGGGGTAGGCAGTAGGGTAGGGAGCATTGTGAGTGACCCTTGACACTTGACTGACCAAATAACCTTAACAAAGTTGGGGCCAGCCTATACCGGTACTTTTAGCCAATCCACCTGTAATCTTAAATACCCCTAAACACTATTATGTCAAGTTGTCTACAGTTTTACCCAATACCCAACCCGTGCCGTCTACCGTCAGCAGTAGTCGCTGTGACGGCTACGCCGTCCAATCCAAGATCTCCGTCCTTTGTCGGACTTGTAAACGTCAACCGCGCTGATGTGCACGGTACCCTGATCCTGATCCTTATCGATCCCTCTATTACGTATGACCTATATGACGTACATGACGTACTTACGTATGTCCAGCGTCCAGTTGATATCTCTGTGTTAAATGCTGGATGACGATACAAGATTAGGCAACTGGGAAATAACGAAAATGAAATAGCTCCCTATCAAGTGACAACTTTCATACAGCTAACTGACAACTCACCTTTCTCTTTGTTTGTATGTATTTGAACGTTCGTGTACTTCCTTTGTTATGGCCTTCCGCGTTGTGATTTGTGTTTGTGTTGTGTGTGTGTGGAGTGAGCAGTGATCAGATCAGTGATCTGATTGGTTATCTGATCTGATGTCTGTCTTGCTCCTGCTGCTAGGGTGCTCGGCTCTGCCTGGTGTTCTGTGTTCTGTGCTGCTGCTGATGCTGATTGCTGATGCATAATGATATGTCGTTATGTTGTTGGCTGGCTGCTGCTGCTTCTGGCTGGATCTGGGATGAATGTATGATAAATAGCGTAGAAAGGACACAGACGCGCTGTTT
>JAQFYU010002588.1:0-11545 GCA_034694905.1 Ceratophysella granulata
TTACGCCACTGTGAAAGTGACGCTATCCCATTTCCCAACCGACAACGAGGGCTCTAGAATTATTGGATGGAGAGTAGACGTTCGCCCCAAGCCGAGTCGGTTTAGATCTCTTGCTCTCTGCGGAATGAGTATGTGGTGTGATATTGATGTGGCTTTTGTGTGGGATTTGTAATGAAGACCAGACACATGACCCATACTCGGCCGCCGTCTCATCCCCACACCTAAATACAGATTAAAGTGGACCATGCAGAATATTTGTAAACTTCAATACTAAGTTAACTAAAAGATACTTGGGCAAAACACAAAACCGGGGAAAATCAGATATTTTGATTGTATTTTTGTCATACCAGTTGGGCACAATGCCTCAAAATGCTTTTATCATCAGAATTGATATAAAGCAATAGCATGAATTTAGAAAAGTCCAATCTTGTATAGTGCTAAGTAATTTGTTTCACTTTAGAAGTGTATCATTGCCCCAAAAATAAAATTCGTAAGCTAGTAGTTAGAGGTCGCTAAATGCCATTGAGGTATATAAATAAACAGTATATACTGGTAAATGAGACCAACCCTTAGAGGGACAACACAAAAGTCTTCCTACAATAGCCAACATGCGTTTAGATCATATTAACTTTATAGTAAAAAGAGATCAACTTATGTATGTTGGCATAAAAGAAAATACCAATGCCATTAATAAAAGAGATATAAATCTAATAATAGTAGAGGTTAATAATTAAGCAAATGTCAAAAGCCATTGGGTCAAAGCGGAGATAGACGCAGCTACAGAACATTTGTATGCTTTAAACGTAGAAGACCGGACGGACGGACCAAGCAGACAGACGATGAACGATATTGCGTTTTGCGTTTACTAGTATGCAATTTACATTACGTGTCACACTGTCTATAGGTCGGATTCCGGGAATATGGCAATTGATACATGAATACTACACTGTTTGACCTATGAATCAATGCTAAGGACTGATGGCTGATCTGTACATAAAATTCAATAAACGTTTCAGTTCAATGCAATTATTATTAAAGACGCCCCGATTAGAAAAATTCGGCAATGAAGTATTCGGCGGGCTGAATATTCGGCCAACGATGGGCGCCCTATTATTCGGCTGCCAAAAATTCGGCCAATGGCAGAATATCTCACTATTCGGCTACTATATTAATTAATGAATTTACATTGACAAAAGGTACACAATCAATTTTGTGGTTGGAAATTTACTTAACGTCATTAGAACAACTATTCGGCGTCTGGCCTAAGACCTGGGTAAGTATTCAGCGGGCCGAATATTCAGTCAATGTCGGAAAAACTCATTATTCGGTGCCGAATATTCGGGGCATCTCTATGTATATATATTATTATATATATTATATATATAATAATTATAATATATTATAATTATATATTTTATATACAATACATCCTAGTAGACGATGCAATCACAACAAAGTTGTGATTTCGAAGCTTTTAAATGAAACAAAGGTCTATGTGGGTTTGAGTTTGATATTTTATGATCACTTATGACCTCTTAATCTGCAAACACTATATATCAATTTGCATATATTAGTATGCCATTTGTCTCTGCAACAAGTAAGCAATGATTGACTGATCTGAAGATGCAGAAACCAGTAAGTGTTGACGTGTTTAAATGTGACAAAGCCTCACTACATGGGTTTTAACGGAATTCAAACACAAAATACAATTCCGAAATAACGTTTTTTACAACAATGTATATATTTCCCCACTTCATATAATATCCAGATACATTAACTGAAATCCCTTGCCGAAACACATACAGCCAAGTGCTATTGCATTATCGAGAAAGTCAAAGTGTTTGGGGGCTGCTTTGACATCAGCTTATCCCAAACCTGACGAACAATTATGCAAACCAAATAAAGACAACACGAAGGCAAAACCAATTACTCTTCCAAATTGTGCTCTATGCAGGGTAAATGTTAGTACTTACTCTAGGAGTGACAGAATTGAAGTGATGTGAAAGGATCCAGGCAATGCTATATGGAAGAGTCAGGAGAGCGAGGTGAAGACCACGCCGTAATATACAGGGAAACTCCTCTGCCCAAATATATAGCGCGTACCTGATCTTACAATGAACACGTTACAATAAATGGTATGTGGAACTACGTGCATGTGGAAGGCATCACGTGAGATCCAATAAGTATATGTGTTTGGTTAGTAAAAAATGAGCACATAGTTCAAATGATTATATCTTGAATTAAGTGGACTATGCAGCGAACTCAAAGTATGAAACTTGAATTGAATACCTAAATAGTAACTAAATAACTAAAACATTGCTTTTAGCCGAAAACTGGAGCTTGAATTAGGAAATCAATCTAAGATGAGGCACAATACAATGGCATTCTTAATTTCACTTCTTCCCTCTTGACGCGGTCCATAGGAGGCCTGGGAACCTTCTGAATCAGCATCTAAACAATTACCAACAAGGTTTCAGATATGAGATATAAAAAAGTACATTTACAGGGGATCAAAATGTCAAGCCCTACCCTTCAATTCGATAGGGAGTATTTTCCCTTTAAGATGAGTTGAGTCAAGATATCCGCGTTGGATTTGCAGTCCTGACGAGTCGCAGTTAGCTTCTTACTACTTGGCTGATGCTAAATATCTTAGGATCTGAGGGAGATGCCGTAAACAAATCCTTTGATATCCCCTACTATCTTCAGCTTTCGGGAACAGAAATAGAAGTTATATCAATCATTATCTGTAACGAGTTTGGCGAGGAATTAGCAATCGACAAGGGACAAGTCACACTAACTTTACATTTCCGACGATAATATATTATTCTGCCATGGAGTAACTATATGACATCACGGAAAACGTTTTTGCCCACACTTTCACATACATCATTGTCGGAGGAACGCAGTGTGAGAAGACAACAATGGTAGAAAAGATTGTCGGGAACATGGATACCTTAATTCATCCTAAGACTGATGATTTGCTCATTTGTTTCAAAGAAATTCAACCTGCCTACGACAGAATGAAATCGAGCGACTGTCGAATTCGACTAAATAAGGGTTTTGAAGTAAATATTCCAAGCAATCAGAATACCTTAATATTGATGACGAGATGTCCGATTCGCTGAAAGCTAAAGAGCTTCAAGAACTTTTCACCAGTGGAGTGCAACATCGGTCCAACTCAATTCGGATGATTTCACAATGGTCCGGTCAGACGCACCTGAACTCAGAGATTCTCGGATTTTATTTCTACAGACCGTTTTGACGCATTAAAATCCCTTGAGTTCAAACTTTCAAAGAAAGTAGGGTGAAGGAATAATAACATTCTCCTAAACTTACATTTCTTTCCTTCAAAATTAGATTCTGATAACATCGATTCTTGAAATTTCTATTCTGTAACATTGATTTCATAAAATTTTGTTCTGATAACAGTAATTCTAAGAATTCAGGTTCTCCTAGCAGGGGCGACACGATTTTAGGCTGATTCAAAAATCCAATCTCAATCCGGGTGGGATTTTCTCAGTATCACGGATACAGATATTCTATTTCGAGGAATTCGCAAGCACTGAAGAATTTCTATTAATTAACAAAATTTTGTTTTACGCTGCGCCTGATTTTGTTCTTGATACATTATTTAATTATATTAATTTAATTATATTATTCGTCGGGCGCCCTCCTCCAATCGACGCCCCGTGCAGGGACACGTTTCGCACGTGCTTAAACACGGCCCTCCTGGTAGTCACAGAAGCTCTCTTTGTTTTTGCTGATGTCACATTCCCTGTCAATGTTTTGCTACTTCTTTGGAGATGACGATGACGAATTATGTGCAAAAGTTTTTCACTTTTGCACGTTCTAGCTGGCCTAACTTTCGAAGCTCTGTAAGCTAGCACTCAACTGAACCAGTTCCAACCACGCTTCCCTCTATAGCGCAGGGTCGTGGTACAACACTATCAGGCATTTGCTTAGGATTCAAAATTGATAGCAAATACAGTCAATTCTTAAATAAATTTGTTATAGGATTTTGTACCCTGTATTTCTGGAATCCGAGACTCCTGACTAAAAGTTGAATAAATTCTGCCGACTTAAATATTTTAAACCCTTCATCAATGATAAGCTTTCAGGTTATCAAATTCTGCCTAACCTGGAGAAATGTCCATTTAAAAAAGGTTCGTTTTCAATGGGACAACCCTCGTACGTGACGCTTGTTAGTCAACTTCAAAGATTACACCGAACGTCTTGAAAATAGCTTACAGGCCAAAATGCTTACCGTCAACTTCAAAAGCATTTGACGCAGCGGAAAGCGGAATACTTCGGAATTCGCTATGATACAGATGTGAGATGTGACCTAGCATAAATAATATATGCACGATTATCTTATCACTCTGATTATATACAATATTTATTTGCTATTTTGCTACCCTAATCCAGTTGAATCTCATAAAAGTCCGATGTTGTGGTAGAAATTAGGCTTATAGCTTTAAACGGACGCAAAAGAAATCCGTTTTTAACCTAATTTTAAACAAAAGTAACCTGAGCTTATCCAAATTTTTGATTTTCTTTATCTATTTCTTTCTCTATTTTATCCAATAATAGCCAGAACGTTTTCTTCCAATCGTCTAACTTGAAAGGTATCCAATTTTTGAGTAGAAATGAAATGGTTTAGTAAAGCATTTTGCTTTTCGAAACACGATGACGATAGATAGCATTTTGTGCAGAGAAATTCGTTTTTATTGGAGTACAGTACAGATTCCATCTGGTAATACTACATACATATTTTAGAATTCATTATATAGATGCAGTATGCAGTCGGACATTAACTTTACCGAACAACAGTAGGATTTTGGAAGCTGCAGACTTTCAATGGGCACATTATTTCACAGGAGTATTGAGTTAATAGTTCTTGCTACAAATTTTGCATCCGATAAAGACTGTGTCTCGATGAATTGTGACACTAAGAATTTTTGCCATTATGAATATTCGCCCCTGAGAAATATGCACAGTGCAGTTTTGCAACACATTAATGACCCATGCTAATATTTTCTTTCTTGATAAAGAAATTCGTCAATAAAGTATAAACTCATCGTCTGACTTTCACTTTTACATAGTCCAAATTGCATACCTTTCAAGTTAAAGAATCGGAAGAAAACTTTCTGGCAATTATTGGATTGAATTAAATGGAAGCGAAAAAAAGGACAAAACTGCGAGAAAATAATTTCAAATCACTTTTGGTTAAAATTGGGTCAAAATATGGTCAAAATCGTATTATCTTGGGTCAGAAATTTGTAAGTCTGGAATTTTTAGTAGATATGACTATGGGCTTTATAGTAAATCTGAACGTCAGCGGGAGTTGTACTCAAATTGAAGTTTGAAAATGCAAATCCATCGATTAAATTCTGAAATAAGAAATCGGGATTTGATATTTTGAATTCGGACTTGAGTTCAAAAATTAAGCTTTTTGTCATTTTGTCAAGATATCAATTACGATGGATAACAATTGCATTTCATTTTAGGTTTCAAACTGAAGTGATATCAGAATAAAACGTAACGTAACCCATTCTAAGCACTACGATAGGTTGCTTGTTCCGGGTCGTGTCGTTTCGGGTCCGAAAGGAAACGGAACCGACCCGGAACCGGATGTATTAGAACCGAACCGAAACGAATAATCGCTGTAGGAAACGGAAACGAAACGGAACCGAACCGAACCTAACCGAAACGAGAACCGAAAAATTCCGTGGAATTTTTTAAAATTCAAAATTGAACAAATATTTAATAATAAGTACTTTTTTTTATTTTTGATACACAAAATATTTTCAATAAAATGTAACTATTCTCCAGCAGCTCGTTCAAAACTGCCTAAATAGAGCAAATTCCGTGATACTTTTTTTTGAAGTTGAGCCAACTTTTGAGAATAATACATTCCCGAATACATAGATCTTGGTTTGAGGTGTTTTCTTGAGTTCGTCAACAACATGGTCACCAGGAGAATAATCCCTCCATCGTCTTCGATTTCATTATCCATCACTTAACAATCTTTTTCACTCACGCCACTATCTGAAGATTGACTACTCATTTTTTAACAATTGAGTAGTTTGGGTTTACTGAAATCTGAAATCGAAATCGAAATCTAAAACAAAACAAACTAAGTCTGCGGCTTTGATCTAAATCTGCCCATACTCTATTCTGTATATTATATTATTTTCAAAAACTCGCGCGTTTTCTGAACTATTTCGTGTCCGGTTCGTGTCCGGTTCGTTTCCGGTTCGTGTCCAAGTAGAACCGGAAACGAAACGGAACCGAGATGATAAGCTATCGTGCAGATCTGGGCCGCTTGTCCGGACAATTGGGAGGGGTATCGAAATCGCATCCAATTTGAACCAAATTTATATCACAGATGTATTAAATTTTAGAATAATCTCTGCCAAATTTGACCCGAATCCATGCAAAATAATAAAAAAAAAATTTCGCTTTTTTTCAATTTTCTCCCAACTTTCTCCCAACGTTGGGACAAAATTGAAAAGAAAGCGAATAAAAAAAATTATTTTTAAATAATTTTATTTTGCATGGAAGCGGCACAAATTTGGCAGAGATTATTCTAATATTTTAGTACATCTGTGATATAAATTTGGTTCAAATTGGATGCGATTTCGATACCCCTCCCAATTGTCCGGACAAGCGGCCCAGGCCAGGTCTGCATCGTGTCTAAAAACAGGAAACGGAACCGACCCGAATTGTCGGTTCTGTTTCGTTTCCGTTTCCGACACGAACAGTGCACAAGCCTACAGTGCACCATGCAAGAATTTCAATTCTCAAAATCAAAACTAGTTGTTTTGTTGATTTGTACAGGGTGTTCTATAAATGAGAGGCCATTTTGTTATTTCGTATCCCACAGAAACGCAACGAAAATAAAGATTATATGTTAACGCCGTACCAAAATATCTTTGGCATTTAATCATATTAATATTGCTTCCAATAAAGCAGTAAATTTCATCTACTTAAATATTTGTATGTGACTTAGTTAAAATAGTTTAGTCTCTCAGAAGTTTAAAATGTCAGATGTTTTATGCATGATGCGCTCGTGGCTTTGAAATGCTGAATAAAATTGCGGACTGTAACATACAGGCAGTGTTTATGTATTTCAATTTCTTTAATTTTGGTCACGTGGGTGGCCTCTCCTTTATAGAACACCCTGTATATGTATATTTGTGGGTGGGACGCAACTAAGGCTGGCTACGGATCGGATATTTTTCTAATCCGATCCGATCCGAAATATATCGGATGGTTTGCATGACCCATCCGATTGGAAAAGTCGGATGGACTATTATTGCCCATCCCATCCGAAAAGTTTAAATATCTCATCCGATCCGAACCTATCCGAAAGGCAAGATAAAACTGTCAATCCGATCCGATCCGATATCCGAAATGCGACGGATCATCCGAAAATATCCGATCCGAAGCCAACATAATTTTACGAAATACGAAGTATTTAAGGCCATTACAAGAAAAATATTAAGAGTTTAGGATTTTGTTTTAGGATTGGGACAAAGCCATCCGATCCGATCCGAAAGATAGGATGGATAATACTTGCCAATCCGGTCCGATCCGAAAGGTTAGAATTTCTCATCCGATCCGATCCGATCCGAAATCCGACCCGACGGATAATCGGAAATTATTCGAAATTCCTGTTAATTCATCAACGGCGATTTACCGACGTACGAATCGCCGATTTTTTTCCCGACTGTACATTTAACCGAGATGGAAATTTCACCGATCACATATTTTACCGATATGATATGTAAATCATGTTTGTCTTTATTCATACCATGTATTACCAAACTTCCCTACTGCTATGATATATGAAGGAAAAGGAAAACTATTTTGACAAAGCTCAGTCTAAGTGATATAATCCTTTGTTTAAATGTGTGAATTGAGGATGAAATGAAAATGCGTGGACTGATTTGATTGAGTTTAATTGTTCCTTTAATTTAATATTTCGACCGAATTGGATATTTGAGAATCGGATGAAGAGAAGGAGAAAGCGAGATGTCAGCTCAACTCCTCTTCTATCTTCCGACTGACTAACCAAATTTTACAATCTTAGATGAGCAAGAAATCTAAGAATAGAGATTACAGAAATAGCGAATCCTTCGTTTCCGTATTTTGTTGGCTAATTCTGTTACATTACCAAATTTGGCCTGGACGTAATCTGCAAGGGTTATGTCACTAAGTTCAGAAGAAGTCCGATATGGAGGCCGTATTAAGTCAACGCAGTAAGCCAATTTTGTCTTAAATCAGGGGTTACGAAGTAGGGCTTTTTTACCATGAGCAAACTATCCGTTTCTTCATGTCTCAACAAGTTCACCGTTCACCAACACCATAACTTAATTTTAGCTAATTTCAATAATAATAATTTTACTCACTATTGTAAGCTTATTTCCAGTTTGTTTAGCATGGAATTTTTCCTTTTGAAAATAAATAAATATAAGAAATGCGGAAGGAATTTCAAATCGGGCAAACGTCTTATCGGTGAATTGTCAAGGTCGGTGAAATGTTTAGTCGATAAAAAAAAGTCGGTGACATGTCCGTCGGTAAATCGCCGTTGGTGAAAAGACCGGACTCGGAATTTATCAGATCAGAAGCCAGCCTTAGACACAACAATGGGCCGGTTGAGCCGGTTAGAACTTAAGATTTAATCTAATGCGTTTTAGGAAATCGATAAGAAAGATCACATTCCGATTTACTTTGTTCGGCAAGTTACTGAACAGCTGGCCAATGGCGAAGTACGTGATGTACAAATAACGTTCGGCTATTTTAAAACATTACACTGCAACCTTTTTAAAGTTTGTTGAAAAAATAATGGTTACAGACAGAAACCTTCCCGTTTAACCTTGTCGGAGTGAAGCTTGACATAATCAACATTGAGGAAAAAGGAAAGCGGATTGCAGATTTTAGATACATGGAGAGTTTTTCCGAATATTTTACGTGGATTAAAAATCAACTCAACAATAGAAATATGTCACAATAAATTTATCATACCCCTACGCATGCACAATGCCTAAGGTAAACGAAGAACTTAAGTTAAAACAAATTATTCCTTGATCTGCTGAAGGCTGATATACGATTATCCACAAAATTGGTGAAAATACGTAAACTATGTACTTATAAAAAACGAAAAAGAGCAAAAATGGACGCTATATTGCATTGCGCGATCATACTACTACTAAATATGGGTTCGAATCCGGATTCAGTCACGCTAAATCTGCACAAATCCCAAATCCGATTTTCAAAATATTGGACGCATTTGCATTCCTTACCAATACGAACGACGACCGAACTACATTCTTTTGAAATGCGGCTTTCCAAATTTCCAAGGACAAAAACTTCAAGCTATTTGATCCACAATTAAAAGGAGAAACTTGTACTTTTTTTTTTCAAATTCAGAGTTATTTTTCATCACATTTTACGGAAGAGCAGCCTGCTAAATCATACTCGGAATCGGAATCGCCTTTGGAAATCATAGGTGAAAAGTGAAAATGATTTTGCAAATTACGAAAATGCTATCAGCATAGGCATAGCTAGTAATGTTTGATTGACGCGACGGCGTGGCATGGTAATTGGTAGATAACCCTTGATTAGGCAAGGTGGAAGCTTTTCTTTAATTAACGGCCTATGATGCAGTACTTCATGTCACACATGCGAACGAACAGTATAATGTATGTGTTCTGTATGTCAAGCATCCTTGTATTTGGAAAGGTCATCAACGAACTTAATTCATTACTCATCATTATTGGCCAAAGTTAGACCATGACTATACTATGACTACTATAACTACAAACATATTTATATACATCCATCATCCATCCTCGTACTTTAGTTCCCAGCATAGAATACGAGTGATAATTGCCTTTCCCAATGAAAGTGGAAGTACGTTGACGTGGTTTCCCTTCTCATCATTATATTAGCACGAGGTAAGAGCGTGATATGAAAAATCGAAAGATTTTGTTGTTATGTTATGCAATGAAACACGTAGTACACTTTATACATTCATTCCATATGTCATAGAGTCTGCATTATAAATATTAATAATGGGATGTTGTACAGTGCTCTCTTGCTATTGATTATCTCACAAGATTTTCACTTTCATTATTTATGGTTAAAGTTAAAGTTATGGTTATTTTTTTTTAAGTTTAAGTTTTAGTACATGTAATATCTGAAGTTTGCAAAGCCGAACAGATTCAATTGTCTACGACATAGATTGGGAAGAGACGCATGGAATCTAGTGTTGCTGGGCTGCTTATATGCAAGTGTGGAGATCAAGGTTGACTTGACATGACAGTACTAGAGAATAGTGAGGCCTCTTACCTCTTCTGCAAAGCACATTACATAGTACTTGACTTGGACGGCGTGTTGTCAGTTTAAGTTAGATCAGTCCACGTCATATTCATAGAAACAAAATTCCTATTATTTAGTGTAGCAATAAACAGCAGAAAGCAGAAACGAAACCAACGAACACTGCTTGCCTTTTGCCTGAAGATAGCTGAAGATTTACTTCATAAATTGACAAACAGTAACGCTAAGCCTTGTGTTTGTTTCATCCGGATCCGGTGTTCTATTGTCTATTGACTCAAACAAGCGTTGACCGTTTAACAAGATCCGCAATAGCTGCTATCATTGCGGATTTTGAGAACCGCTGACCTTTGACGCAGCTCTTCTCTTACACTGTCAAGTCAACTGTAGAACTTCCAATTCATCTAGCGTCCAATAAATTCAGCACTCAATCTGGAATTTAGTTGCAACAGTTCCAAGGAACAGTCAACCAAGACAAGATGATGGGCTTCTGAACAACGCAATAACAACCAGGTCTCGAATTCATTTCAACTTCAATTCAAGGCGTATCACTACTTGTTGTAAGTGTAAGTTTGGTAATTCAATATTCAACTTATTCACTAAATATTACGCATAAAAATGTTTCCTTAAAAATATGTAATGTAAAACAAGGCGTATGCGTAGGTCTTAGGTATGTACATATATGGGCAATGGGCATGGTTGATTATGGACTGATATGGAACAAACAACGGTTATACTTAACCAAGAATTGGCGTATAATAAATGACAGACAACCAAGAAGTCAGGTGTCAGAGTCAGAAAGACTGTTTACCTACTTACTTTAAAACTGGTCGATTTTCGTACAGAATTTTAATTGAATTTGCTGAATTTTTGGTTATCTAATGAGTTTAATACATTTGACATTAGGATATAGGCATATAGTATTTTTGGCGCTAGCGTAACCTCAATACACTTGACCTTGGAGGTTGGTGAAGAGCGATTTGTATTTGTATCATGTTTAATTTGCTGTAATGTCAAATGTATCCATGTACATATGTATAATATACTTGTATCCGTATCCGTATCTTATGCGAGTTATTTGATAGCGGAGTTGGAGTTAAATATTTATTGTAGACTCTAGACTGCATTTAACCCGTCCCTTACGGTACGATTTACAATTGTAAATCTGGCCCTTTGAAGTGCTCTCATAGTCACATTTGTCAAG
>JAQFYU010002589.1:0-11544 GCA_034694905.1 Ceratophysella granulata
CTATCCAACACAAAAAGTACAAGTTCCATTCGGCTCTTTGCTACAGTAGAAAAGCCAGAGGAAATTACAGCATCTATGAAGGCACGCTGTTCTAAATAAAAACCTCCGAATGGTTTGTATAGTAATCGCGAGTTTCCTTTCTCAATTAATTGGGACTTTCTGCTCGGGAAAATATGCCAATACAATCAAATTGCAACCCAAAGCACCCCAAACATGAAATTTGACACAATCAAAATGCCATGTTTTGGAGAGGAACGATTTAAGGAAACCCAAGTATATTTTTTTTTTGAAGTTGTAATGGCAAAAATAATCACGCTAATGAAAAAAAAAGTGATCTTACAAAGCCACCCTCACTCAAAGCCAACAACCGATAACTTTGCCATCTTGAAAGTTTGAAATTGATGGACATAAACTACCTGATGAAAGCAAACAAATGCCACTCGGACTCAATCCCAGAAATTTCTTCTCAGGGATGAGTCAAGTCCTTGTTCAACTCAAATATGTTGGTCTTGATCCAGAAATGAGACTGAGAATGAACGAAAAGACGCCTGAACTTCTCTCTTGCTGGAAGCTCAATTCTTCTCCTGAGGGAAGAGTCATAGCCGAGATAGTCGCCTCACAAAATGATACCACCATCCTGGTGATCTGCTGGTTGGGCTGCTTCCTTGGATCTATCATCAAGTTTACCGACTTCTTTGACACCAACGAAGAACCTACATTCATGCTTTTTGAGATAGTTGGCGCGACAGCATTGTCAAAGCTAACCAAAATCGCTTCTAAAGATCATGACATTGCATCTTTGTTCCACTCTCCAACAATTACCGAGAGATTAAACTTACTCTTTAGGTGCATGTGGAGTTCCTTGACTGGCGGCATATATATCGATCTTGAAGATAGTTCATCACAAGATTGGGGAGACAACATTCATAAGCGGAGCTGCTGGAATCGTTGGTTGTATTGCTGGGAAAATGTTCAAGTTAATGGGACTCAAGGTTTACGGCTCGGCTGGGTAACTCTGTACTATAAAATAGCGGAATCCCGTCATCGTTGATTCATCTCAATTCCAGCTCTGAAAAGAAAGCCAGATACTTGAGAGGAATTGGTTTTGATGGTGCTTTCAACTACATGAGAGCTGATGTTGCAACAGAAGTCAAGAAGATGTGTCCAAGAGGTTAAATTCTTGAGGTTGGCAATAATTCGGGCTCAGAGACAAAAGACAGGGTTCTTTTGCGACAGGTTATGCTCAATAGCATGAGGACAGGCGGTGTATCCTATTGTGTGGAGCTACCAGCCAATATAACTCAACTGAGGCAGCCAGTGTGAACATCTTCAATCTCGATCTATATATATAATCTAAGGTTCATTATTGTTACTTCTTTCTCGAAATAGCGTCTGATGGTGCACGGATTTCAGTCACAGTTTTGGTCTGACTTTTCGATGGAAAGTGCTCAGTTTGCGAAATGGGTTCGAGAAGGAAAACTTCATGTCACAGAAACAGAGAAGGAATTGAAAATCTTCTTATGGGGTTTTTGGAGTCTTCGAGGGGGAGAACATTGGGAAAATGATTGTCAAGATTTAGATTTTTACCATAACTTGCTCTTGCCAAAAACGTACTCCACTCACATGTTTGTTATAATTATTATTCAGAGTAAAACCTGGTCTTTCGGAACGAGTGATCCAATTCAAGGGAAATCGGAACTGAACTCTGTGAGAGGGAATCCCAGCGATTCAATTCCCAATTACGAATATCGCTGTCGACTCCAGCAACAACTTGATCAAAACAATACACGTAAGCGACCGTTTATAAATCTGGAGTGGTCAAGATGTCGCGAGCTCAGGAAGCTTTCGGAAAAGGTGAACAAATGCAGAAGCACCAGAGTGAACGATAATGTGCAGACGGTGTTGGGACTTGATTTTGAACTCAGGAGCAACCACATCAACATGTCAGGAGACGAATCTACGAATCTATTCGAGGAAAATGATCGGACTGAAAAATCGCGAAGTGAGAAAAAGCTTCTTTATTGTAATTTTGTGGTTGGAAAGAGATAAACTGTTGACTAGGTGTCCGAGTGGTTAAGGAGGTTGCCTGCTAAGCAATTGTGTTCGCACGCGAGGGTTCGAATCCCTTCCTGGTCGATTTTTTTTGTTTTTTTTTCTTGATGACTGAAAATTGAAACTCACTTAAGTTGTTCTGGTGGAAATTCCGGTCGCCGCAGAGCAGTTACTGTCACAAGCCGACACGTAGTAAAGCACTCTTGCTGATGAACAGTGTCCAGAAGGTGTTTGAGCAAGGATTTGATGAGCTCAGAACACCTTCAACGAGAGATGGCTCTGAAGATATTTCTGAAGTTGTCGAGGGTTATTATGTTTGATATAAGGACTTGTGGACTCAGTCTTCGTTTATTGAGCGAAAATAAAACAAATAATGTCACTGACAATGGTCATAACGCAACTTCTTCACGAATTTGTATGGGCCCTCTGTTCTGAGCTTTGTTCCACACGACCTCACTGTGAAAAATAAGCAAACTCCATCGAACCTTCAGAGACGTGATTTCCGAGTCCGCTACAAGAACGCATCCATTGACAGAAACGAGCCATTTACTGTTGTGTTGAACAGCGCTGGAACGCCAATCCAGAACGAAGCGATAAAGGATCCACTTCTGTAAAACGCATTCTTTCGATGAAGAGGGATTCCACTCATTGAGGGATTCGCTCGAGTAAACGACTACCCCTTCGTCATCAAAGAAGTCGCAACGCCGGCAACAATATCCACTAATCGAATACTTGGACGAGTTGAATATCTTCACCAACTGCCGACCGACCGACTTCCAACTTGAGAAAGAGACTCATCCAAGGTCTACTCACCCTCAGCCACGTTCTCAAGGAGAAGTACCTCAGCTCGGAGAAGATCGTGCAGGCATTTAGCCTCTGTGACCAGCATGTCAAGGATTCCAAACCACACAAACGCCAAGCCACAGTTGATTATGAGACCATCATGAAGCGCAGTCGTGCAGATGTTTCCGAAGCGGATTTGGAGAGCATGAGAGATGTCAAAGAGCAAGTTGTTCAAGAGTACCGACGCACTGGTCGCGTCACTGAGGCCTTCCTGGATTCACTTGGAGTCGTCAACAACTCCGACCAGATAGCTCGAGATGAACTCACTCTCTGCCGCCAGGACGCCATTATCCTCACTCACGCCGATACTGTTGTGCGCCATCAAGAAGTACGAGCGAGACCAAGTGTAGACTTCTCTTCAACGACGAGAGAGCTCAACTTAAAGAGGAAGAAGGCAAGTATGTTATTGAAAAGATCTCGCCTCGATGCTTTAGGTAAGATCAGAAAGGGAAAAGAATGCAACCCAAGAGAGGAAGAAAGCAGCTCAAGAGAAGAAGATCCGAAGCCGAGTCGAGAAGGAACTTTGGAGTGGACTGATCTAAGAGCAGAAGGCTCAACTTAAAGAGGAGAAAGCTCGCGAAAAAGCTGAGAAGACTGCCCGAGTTGCATTGGACAAACAAAAGAAAGTTGCATTGGGTGAAGCTCAAAGGAAGGAGAAGAGGAGATCGAGGAAGTGATCGATTTTCTGAACCTCAAATCAATGTCGTTGTTCACAATCAAAACCAAACTTTAGCCACCTCTGACAGCTTCGTAGACTCTGATACTGAAAATGAGCACTCGTCGAATGCTTACTTCCATCAATACAACTAAACCTTCTTAGTTTCATGTGTTTTTGTCATCAGATGCCAATAAATATGCGTTTCCCTGCCTCAAAACTTCCGGAACTATCCCAACCGGGATTTAAAAAGCCTTGCTTGGACCTTGGACAGGAGCGAAATTTGTTCGAAAATTCTCAAATGCGTTTTTTGATATTAATTTGAGCGAAGTGGTAAAAAATCATTTGGTCACTGACACGGGTCTAAGGTTCGATTCCAATATTGAACAAATTGAGAAGAATATAAAATGTGAATATTCTGTATTATCGAACGCAATAACTTTTGGCAAGTGTTTCCATAAAGGCAAGCGAAAATAAAAGTTTCGATCGTCCTTGCAGTGAGAGCTCAGAGAGGCTAAAGATCTAGTCGTTGACAGTTTGGACCGGAGTTGTCTCCAAAGAGTGGTATTTCCTTGCTTCAAGGGGTGACAGGTTCGAAACTTGGCTGACAGGCTTTTTCGAACTTTTTCTTTATCGTTTGCGGATTCTGTCTGGCTAGTTTAGCGACGTAGACAGAACTTTGTACTTGAAGTCGGGCAAGTATGGGAGCTCACACGTCGGGTCGGGTCGAGGATGGGTCAGCGAGTCAATTGGAGATCCACCGTTGGGTCTGCGAGGTTGTCATCTGTTTTGGTGCTCAATAAAATTAAAATGAATTTAAAATGGATTTAAAATAAAAATAAAAATTAGTAAAATAGTTCCAATGCAACTGAAAGCAACAAAAGCAACAAAAGCGACAAAAGCGACAAAAGCGAATCCCAAGCATCAATCTCCCCTCGCATTGCTTCCGAAATTCCTCTGGTCGGAGATATTCACTTATCTGCCCAAACCTCCCCACTTCACCAACCTCATCTCGACCAATCCCGGCTTCAAATCCATCTTCTCCGATACGATCTGGTACAGTTGCTTCAATCGCCTCAGTTTCGCCACCATGTTGGTCATCTCGGACCATCCGACCAGAATCAACGATCTTTCGATCCAAGATCCCGATTTCTGGTTCACGACCTTCATGAACAAGAGAAAGTTCCCACATTTGCAGGCCAATTTGAGATATATCGAGGATGAATTGTCAAAGAGATCGCCGCAGGATCCGATGAGATATTATACGATCTATGTTCAAGATTCGTGTCGTCATTTTGGACCATCTTCAGTTGATCTGAGCCAATCGAAGGCTTGGATCGAGATCGTGGGACTCGAGTATATCACATTCGATCTCAAAACCAAAAACTATTTGGGTTTGAAAAATATCGCAAATCAAGAAATTTTTTTGCCTGCGAAATTTTGACCAAAATTCAAACGAATTTAGGAGAGAATTTTCCAAGATGGGGAGTCCAATCGCTCAATCTCGTCGCTCCAGATGTTCTCTCGATCCGAAATATCTCGATCAATGATAATCTGTGCTTGAGAAAATCGCCCAAGATATCCACCGAAAACCAATTGTTGATATCTGACTCGGATGTGCAATCTGGCGGGAGAGAAAAACGCTTCTTTGTCTCCAACTGCAAGTTCAGCCACAAAGTCCTCGAGATAGATTCGATCGACACGATCCAGATCTACGATTTGATCTTCGCGAACGATGGAATCCGGATGGCACGAACGCAATCCGCCGAATCGAAAACCACCGGCGAAAGACTGGCGCGATCTGATCCAGATATCGAGATCGTGGGAAATAGATTCATGACACAGAGATCGATCGTGATCAAAGGGATGGGATCGAGCAACTACGGGCTGATCAGCGATTGCGAGTTCAATGGAGGATTGATCGCGGTTGAAGGAAACGGCGGCCTTGTGAGAGTGAGGAACTGCGACGTCACTGTCACAGAACACGGCTTCGTTGTCCACGGGCCCATGATAACGGTCGTTGAGAAGACCAACATCAAACTGCTCGGAGACCAAGTCAGACAGTATCTCAGCACGTTTGAAAGCCGTTTGATGCTGAAAATGACGTTATCCTCTTTGCAAAAAAGGGCAAATTTAGTAATCAGGGGGGAAAAAGCTTCAAATCACTTTGATTATCTTTGATTTGTTGAGTTATATGGAATCTTCATCTGAGAAATCTTTACAAGTCCAAACCAGAGTTTATTGTAGAGGTTGCCGATCTTTCCGATATGTGTGGTCACCCCTTCGAATTAAAAACCATTTAATTTTTCGTTTCGATTGTGGTCGCGCCAGATCCAAAAAATTGGAAGAAATTCGATAATTTTATTGATGTCCAGGGTTTTCCAACCAAGCTTCCCCAACTTCTCGACAAGCTGGCCCAAAAGCTACCCCAATGCCGAACAACCCTCAACCCAAGGAACAAGCTTCTCAGAAAGATTCCCCTGACTGTCAATGACTTTATCAGGAGGAGATGGATTAACTGCTGCATCGGCCACAACAGCAGAGTCCCGGATGAACTCGTTGGCTCCAACCTGGTAGCCCTCCAGACCAACTGGGAGTCACAGAAAAGCAGAGAGGCCCAAACAAGAAACAACAGAAACAGGAGAGCAAGACTGACGCAAGCAACGCCCAGGACCACCAGAAGGACTGCCACTGTCAGAGCTCCAAGACTACGCCGACCCGCCAGCATCGCTAAGCAAGTTACATTGACCCTCACAGAAGAAGATGAATATGTTTTTGATGCTGCGACGGGATCGGTGAAGACTCGCCGCCTGATAACTCGCTCCACTTGAGGACTTCGTCTTTGTCCCAAGTGGCTGTTGTAGCGTCTGCAAATCCTTTTTGCTTCTGTAAAAGTATGCCCATCGCGCATCTCATGCTCAATAAATTGTTTAAAATTTAAAAAAAAATTTGATGTCCAGGGTCAGAAAATCGAAGTCAAATTTATTTTCAAAATGTTTGGAAAGGAAGAAACTTTCCCTAGAGGAACTCAGTTGGTTTGGTTGAGAGGTTCGAGAATCCCCCCGTTAAACGGAAGACTCTTGCTTGCTCGAGGAACTTGAAAGCATGGTCGTAGAAACCTCTCGCGTACTCGGGTGATGTTGGCGAACTCTTCTTTGATGGCTTGCTTCATCTCGGCAAAGTTGGTGATCTCTCTTTTTGCAGTCTCCGCTTGATCAGCCCGAAGGCCAACTCGATGGGATTTAAAATGGGCTGTAAGGAGAGAGGTACACTCTAGATATAAATGTTATGAGGTGGAATGGATGGAGTGGATGGATGGAGAGAAGGCATTACAAACTTGTTAATGTGATAGCCGTCCATAAGAGGTCCCCAGGTGATATCACCCAAAAGCGTGGCGTGATGAATCCGGGCATTATCAAGGATCAAATATGAGTTGCGGTCTATCTTGGGAGCCTCTGGGCAGCGAGAAGAGCCCTTGCATTGGCGCACTCTTCTTGGAATGCAGCCAGATCTCGGTGGAAAGTTCCTCGAGTTGGTCGGTCTGACGCCATCGAAGTTGGTAAAAATAAAAATAAAAATATATAGAAGTAGTGAAGGCCAAAGTGGAGATAAATGACCGAAAAATCAATTACTGTGAACTAGAAATGTAATTAATATTGGTATTTGGCCTTGAAATTCCCAAAATTGAGTTTTTTAAAACGGAATGAAATTAAAATATCGAAAACATAGGCGCATCATACCTGCAACGTCTACACCTCTGACATGCAATTAAAGAAGAAAATAAACATAGTTTATTATGAATAATATTATTATCATTCCGAATTTATTTGAGTCAAAAAGGAAAAACTCAAGTCTATTTGCGCCCGAGTTCCATGGCGCGTCTGAATTCGTGGTAGAATAGGCACTCTTTCCGAGAATCAACTTCTTGACAGTCATGATTCTCCATTCTGACTGGTCATTGATGGAGAAGATGTCTGTGCTTTCGTTGTTGATGGTGTTCCTGTCTTTGTCGCAGTTCTTGTGTTGGTCGTTGATGGAGTGAATGCTAGCGTGGCTGTGATCGAAAGCGTTGGCGTGGCAGTTCTTGTATTCGTTGGAGAAGGCGTTGAGGTCAGTGTTTTCGAAGTTGAAGGTGTCGCAGTTCTTGTTGCGGTGTTCGTAGTTGACGGAGATGGTGGTGAGTGTCAGGTTTCAAGACTCAAGTCAAATTTCTCAAGTCAAGTTTCTTGTATTGGGAAAACTCAGTTGAACAAAGAATCTTTCCCTTATTTTCTTTGTATCTCTTGATTAGTGGTGAGATCCTTCTCAGCCATATTTTGCCTTTAAGCACTTGTCCTTCATCTGACATGTCCAAGTTTTTTTGGGAGCCGGATTCGTTAAGGTGAGTCCATGCAGAATCGAAGAAGTCTTCCATCTAAACCGTCTTGACGTATTAAATTTGAAGTGATGAAAACAGGTAATTGAACAAACCGTCAGTTGAAGTAATGAGAGTGCCGACACTTAGCTCAAAGAACAAAAACAGCGGAAGGTAAATGGATGTCGCTGACGTTGGGTACACTGCAGATGATATGTAGTCAGACTGTCCAATCTGTCATAAAGTTCCATGCCATAAGAATCAGGAGTTAAATTGTATGTGTTGGCTGAGTTCAAACCAAGAGGTCAGCTGCAAGAAAATCACCGAGTGTTGCAGCGTTCGTGTAGGCTGTTATTCTAAGTGAGACGGTCGAGGCAACAAACAACGTTCCTTCTGAGTCCATTGCTACTCCCACTGGGTAAGAGAGATATGTCTGAGACGTGGCGGGATTGCAAGTGATGAACTCTGGCTGCCCAATGACTTGAACTGGCAGATCCACAGTCAACAATGTGGAAGCAGAAGCAAACCTAGATATGGATTTTATTATTTCTTTTTCAATGGTCATGAACTCGATTGGGTTTCCAATACCTGAGCACTCTGTGGTTGTTGTAATCAGTGACCCACAGGTTGTCGTTAGAATCGACCAGAAGTTGATATGGCGTGTAGAAATGGGATGGATAGCAACCAGGACTTCCTGTCACGCCAAGTTGAGCGCTTGCTGAGGTATCATTGGTCAGAGAGGAGAAGCCATCAAATCGCATGACTCTGACAAATCATCCATTTTAGAAGGTGTATTATTTGAAACAGTTTTCTCTCATCGGACCTGGAGTTGAATGTGTCAGAAACATACATACGATTGCGGCCCTCGTCGATGAACAGTCCGTATGGTAAAGTAAATTGAGACTGGGTCGTTCCATAATCGCATGCTGTGAAGTTGGGTTGGCCGATGACTGTCGAAAAGTAGGTTCCAACGACGGCTTCGCTTGCTTGTTCTATCTCGATAATTCTATTTCTAAAAGCAGGGAGGTTCAGAAGATTTGAGAAGAAATTCATATCTTCAATGAGTTCATAATTACTGGAGTGGTGAGGCGAGCAAGAGAGAATCATCTGCAGTAATGTAGAGCTGGGTGGCAGTAGAGAGCTGCTGTTGGTCGCAGTTGGCACCTCCACCGAGAACGACTTCAGGAGCAATGTCAGCAACGTAGAGAGCAGTCGACGGAAAGCGGCTCACTCCCGTTGGAATTGCAGAGGAGACAAATACTTTTCTGGAGACAGGGGAAACAAAGGCCTGCCAAACGTAGCCCATCGTTCCTGGATCGTCGAGAGATGGAGAACCAATGGACAGCTGTGCGGCGATTGGGGTCGGTTCAGAAAAGAGGCAGTTGGGGTCAGCGCAGCTCAAGACAGCGAGGCTGAAGAGCAACAAGAAACAGATGACAGTGGCGTGTTGTGCCTTCATTGAACTTGGTTTTTTTTTTTTTTTTGAGTTTTTCTCCTTGGTTTTGTTTCACTTGTGTTTTTCGGGTCAGAAAAAGTTGTGATCATTTATGGAGAAGAAACGTTCCGGATAGCAATGCTTGACTTTTTGCCACGATTATTACTATACTCGCTTGGAAGAATGTCAAAGTCAACTCATGAATTTTCAGTACTGTTTTTGACACTACGCGCCCTTCTTCACAAACTAGATCCCAAGGCTCCTCCCCTCTCCTACAACCTTTTGAGTCCAAAGAGCACACTAGATCATGCTGACCATCAACATCTATCTTCGCAAGAGATGGTCGACTGCCGCATTGGCCACAACACAAGACACCAACAAGCTTGTGTTTTGATTTTTTCACCAATTTTGACTTGTTCCTTGGAGACTTCTGGGAGCAGATATTTTTACCGAAAACTTTTCCGGCCTGAGTCAGGTTTAACTTTTGACTATTTTCTTGTTAGCGAGTCCGCCTCCAGAGCAGAAGGCTGGGTGTTCGAGTCAAAGGTCATATTATTTATTATCAGATTATTTATTGAAAAGATAATTTCTCGAGAGAGACAAAGTGACTCCAGTCTATCTTCTTTGGTCTCCTCTTTGGCTTTCTTGTTCTTGGTATCGTTGTGAACTGGTGGCGACTCAAAGAGATGGCGCAGTGCTCTTGGAGAAACTTCAACAAGTTCCTTTTCAGCTTCGTCTTTCTTTGAATTGGAGATAGTTTTGGTGAGTTGAATCACTGGGGTGCTCGTTGTAGAATTGGCGACTGGAGATGGTTTGTCACCGGTGGTGATATGCAGCTTCTTGACGTTTTTGTTATTCAGAATATGTAGAGCCTCTTCCACGCGCTTTCTGGGTGACTATAATCTTGTCGCTCTCTTGGTCGAGGTACTGGAGTTGAGGTGGTGACTGGACAACACTTGTTCGAGAGTTTGATGGATGAAAGAGAAGGTCACTTTTGTCTTGTTCGCGATGGATGTCTCCTGCACAGTAGATCTTGAAGTTAGTTCTTGGGTTCATTGTTTGGTGTTTTGATGTTGGTTGCTGATTGGATGTTGATCTCAGAGTGAAAGGCGTTATTCTGCTTTGACTTTGTTCTGCTAAACTCGACTTCAAACCTGGCTTTGTACTTTCTGCAATACGATAAGAGCCAAAGAATTATCAATAAGGTCGGTAGAGCACCGTCGGTAGGGCGTCGTGCTAATAACGGAGGTTGTCAGTTCGGTCCCGACAAGGACCATATTTTGTGTAAGTATATTGTTTTGTCTGACTAGCACTTTGCTATGACTTACAGTAGCGGACAAAACCGTACCAATTTTTTTGTGTTTTTGAGTAATTTCAAAATAAGCGATGAGATAATGGGAATGAGACCGAGTACGAGATTCATAAAGGTAGCCCTTTAAATTCTCTACAATGGCATCGATTCTGAGATCTGAATGCATATGGTTCTTGAATTATGAAACTTGAATCTTTGTCACGTAAGAAAACACTATTTTGCGATAAGGTAAGCAGCCCGAAAGCTGAAAATTTGACCAGATAAAGAAAAGGCGATTCTTAATCAGATCGATACACGTTTGACGTCGGTTCTGGTCCCTTTGGGTCTGCACGCTTTCCCAAAGCTCCTGGACTTTTTTGGAGGGCTTTCGTACGCCGCGAGCTGCCGCTTCAGATGGAACCACAAATGTTTAATGGATTTAGATCAGGCGACTGCGTTGAGCTAATCTAGAATTGTTTGACAGCCAATTTCTTGGCCAGATGTAAGGTGTGCTTGGGGTCGTTGTCTTGCTGAAATGTGACATTCCTCCGACTGAGGCCGTAATAGGCCATAGTTTGAAGCAGTTCGTCTCAGACAATATCAAAATAGAGAGCAGAATTCATTCCTCTATCGATTTTAGTGGCATAGCCGATGCCTTGAAAGTCATACAGCCCACATCATCAAACTTTGGCCACCAAATTTGACAGCTCCTTCAACTCGCCTCTCACTAATTGTAGTGATCCAGGTCTTCATCATTCAAGGTTGAAGTTCCTCTTCAAGGATCAAGAAATGTGCCCCGAGACTTTTCCTTCTCCTTCCTTCTTTAGACATTATCTTTTATCTTATCTCTTTTGTTTTATTTTGATACTTTTGTTTAGCATTAATAAAGTTATTTCCTCCTTTGTCCGCGTAGT
>JAQFYU010002590.1:0-11544 GCA_034694905.1 Ceratophysella granulata
TCCGCGGCATAAGATAAGAGACCACAATATTAAAATTCCGACATAAATACCTCGATTTAATAACCGCTACATTAAACTGCGACATAAAATTGCTATAAATATAAAAATTGGGACGTAAAAATTGAGGTATAAAATTCCGAGCGTATAAACCGCAAACTGTGATCGCGACATTAAAACCCGCTCCGTCATGAATCGCGGCAATAGAAACCTCAAAATTCTATATACATGTTATTTATTAAGCTAGAATTTGTTCATACGCAAATTGAATTAGTACATAATTCGTAGATTACGAGCTTAAAATATTATTTAGCCGTTATAATGGAAATGATTTCGAACAAATCGAAATTCTATTTTGTCACCTAATTCGATCACCGGTTTGCTATAGTTTTCTAATCCTACGACAGATATAATTGATGAAAAATTAAAAACTGCATTCTTCATTCATTGAACTATTGCAGAAGGATACACTATACGTTAAAATAGCAGTATATTTTTGGGGGAAACATCAATTTTTATTCGTGACTGGAACAGAGTTGGGATCGCAAGGAGAATCAGTGAAACATTTAAATAGAATTTACTCCAAACAATTTCATGTTATGTGTTTTGGAGAATTTGATAAGTTTAGCCAGATTAGGCTCCGGACGCTCAACATATGTTGTCAAATCAAATTTTCAAGTTTACCCCACTGAATAGCTGCAACGCGCAGTATTGATCAGTATTGACTGAGGAGATTCAATTCTCCCAACTCAATACCAGGCTATGGCATTGCACTAGCCGGACTGGTTATGCCCACCGTACAAGACCCATTAAACGTGACGGTCGGCTATTCTCGAGTTCCTTTCCAAATATGGACTCAGAGGTAGCGTGACAGACCAGGCCGCCTATTCATTTAACTTCTATTTCGAATTATATATTCATTGACATAAATCCATGAGTCCCTTGCCCCTACATTTGTTAGTCCAGAGCTGCTTTCGGCGAATTGAAGAGGCAAAACTTACGCTTTGCATTTTCAGATCATTAAGTTTGAATAAGCTTGCAATTTACACTGTACTTACTGGTTCCATTTTGAAGTCGAACTAGAACACGTCCTTCAGTGGGTACTCGTCCACCACCCAGCTTCACTTCAATTTTCTCCAAACTCGGGTCTAACTTTTTGTGAAACATTGACACGTCATGTTTTGTACTAAGAAGTGAGGGTTGTGTGAGTAGGAGTAGGAGCGGAGAGAAAGATAAATTAGTTGAAGACGTAGAAAAGTAGAGGCTAATGTTAGTGGGATGCAATCCGGGTTCTTTGGCTTTATTTACACCGGCCCAAATATATCAGGATTATTATGACAAGCATTTTCTCCTGCACATATACTCTCAACAGCCCATTAAGCCCACTATCTCAGCAGTACTGGGAACAAGTGGATCCGATAACAGGGATCCCTTCCATGTTCCAGCCTCATGCGATCAGGAATAAATCATTAGGCCATGCATGTTAGTCGGAAGTAAGACGGTGGACGCATTTAGCTCCTGATTTATTGAGTTCGGATTTCAGAAAACTCAACGGCTCAGCATTCCTGGAGCCCAGACCTACTCCATCATTCCCGACTCCGGCTCAAGGCCGAGCGTGCTAGTTGATTTGATGAGGTCAATCCATGCAGTCTAATTGGAAAATGAAGTTAGGAGCTACCTCTATTCTTCTTCGGGGGATGATTGGTTTGGGTGTCGTGGTGAGGACCGGAATCACCGGGTTCTCCTTGCCGCAGATCACACCTGCCGTCTCTCCGTCCGTGCAATCATGGACACCCCAACCGTCATTCCGACAGTCCATCAGTCGACCTTCACTTCCGTCGCACATCACGTTGTCCATCCAGTAACGAGCTAAACAGAATGAACAAGATTTCAATTGCCTCCCTTGGATGCATGTATGCATGTTCAAGTCCAAATCAATTTTACAGAAAACAAAATTGGCTAAATATTGACCTTTCGACATAAAGTCGCCAAATTTTTACACAAGCATTTGTGAAACTCAGTGGATTTGGTCTAATTTTTTTAATCAACACATGATGACTGAACTGAATACCGGATATTTTACGCGAAGGACATTCAATTATTTCGTAGTATGTTTTAATAGCTAATATCTTTGCTAAGGATGAATGAAGTGGGTTGAAACCTTCACTACAAGTAAAATAGCAAACCTATATTGTCACAAACAATTACGACTGATTTCATTAAAGTTTTAGTCAAATTTCTCTCATACGTCACGAATTCTTTTAAATTCAAAGCTCTTCACCTCAGCTTATTTTTAGTTTAATAATTTTAAAATTTGAGCTATGCGTCTAAAAAAATTCACGAGATTTAACCAACCACTACCCACGAAGTAATACGTTCTACAATTTTTCTGAAAAGCGATTTGTGCCCCTGCCATAATTATTTTAAAAACTAAAACAGAAATGACTGGACTTCATATACGTATATGTAGCTAAATTCTAAAGTTCTAAATGCATACTTGCAAAGGATCAACGTTCGTACGCCTTAATACCAATAAGGGAGAATAATTTTTAGAAAGAGAAATCGCTTTAAAGAATCTTCAGAGGAAAAGGTGACAATAAATTTTTTGGCAAATGTTTAAGTACTTCCCCTATATGTGTACATACGTAGATTCTAATTACCAACCCTGGAACTTCAATGAAATTAAATTCGTAGGTACTTGTTAGCTACATACTTCCGCCTACAAGGAAATGGAATCCACGATTTCTTCCGTTCTACATAAATTCTCGTAACTGAAGCGATTTGTCAAGGCCAAATCTGTGCCATGAAAAACTTATTTTATTAACTTCAGCATGACCTCGCGAGCAGTTAACGAGCATTATGCATCTACAGATTGTCCAACATGGAACTGCCAGTTATTGTGTGCAATGAGAATCTGATGTGAGATCTCATTTGACAACCAAACTAAAAGTATTGACAGAAACTACAAATTGGCAGAAGCGCTCCAATTACGAATGCATGGGAAAGGCTTAAGGACCACCGGTTTATTAGCATTCCAAATTTAGAAATAGGAAACTAGAAGAAAGTGCAACTGTTAATTAAGTAATACTTTCTCCAAGGAAACTAGGCGTTGTGTAAAGTATTTTGTTGTTGAATTGAATTTCCCTAGATTTTCAAGTTTCTACTTCCGTCCTTTCAACTTGAAGAACAGTTTGTTGGAGTTTGGAAATCATTAATCTAATTTGCATGCAAATAATCCTCATTCCTAATGAGATGCCTTCAAAGTAGGGATATTGGATTTCAAGAAAAAGCTAAACATCTTAAGCTTTCAATGAATGGATAAGGAAGTAAAATTTGGAATTGAAAGCCAGTTCCAGCAGCATCATTTCAAATATTGATTGCAAAAATGAGGAGAAAGATTAGGTCACAGGCGGAAGCCACCCATAATTGCCGCCATTGGTAGGGTAACCACTTGCTCGTTCGTGGTAACCACCTCTTTCGTTCATGCTTTTAGGTCAGGTTAGGTTAGATTTGCTTTTCCAAAGCGCGAGCAATGGATACCGCGGGCGATATTGGGAATCACTGCAATTAATTCACTTAGGTTGGTAATCTAAAGTAATTTGTAATTAGCAATTTTGATGCAAACTGGGAATTTGTAATTTTTATGCATGCTTGCAACTTTTGGCTTGTAATTTTGATACATGCGTGTAGCTTCTAAGTTTGATGCATGCGTGTAATTTGTAGCTTTTAATTTTGATGCATGCTTGTAATTTGTAATTTTAATGCATGCGTGTAATTTGTAGCTTGTAATTTTGATGTATGCTGGTAATTTGTAATTTTAATGCATGCGTGTAATTTGTAGCTTGTAATTTTGATACACGCTTGTAATTTGTAGCTTTTAAGCGTGATACATGCTGGTAATTTGTAGCTTGTAATTCTAACTCATCCTGGTAATTAGTAATTTTCAGTACTGTAAGCTAAAATGCAAATTACTATTTCTGTGAAGACTTTAACAACTTTTTTTAAACTCTTCTATTCATGTTTCCACAAAAGTTTAGCAAAAATTTATCCTGTTGTATTGAACCTACAATCACAATGTATAATTTGAGCAATAAATGTAATTGTAATTCCAGTGATTTAATTACACCTGAGATTTCGAATATAAAACTACATGTAATTTGCCCACTCTTGGTGGCTACCATGGGTGGTTACCGCATGCTACTTCACATGGCCATTATATTCCACCAAACACAGTAAGTGGGTGGCTACCAGTGGTTCCAAACACTGTATTCCACAATTCCATCTAGGCATGGTTGGAGCAAAGCCGGAAGAAGATACTCAGCCATGTTTCAGACTTGAGGAGGAAGTTTGTTCAATTAGGAAGTGGGAAGTTTGGACCTAAAAATTCTGCCTCAGGATGCGAGACGGGTATGACATGAAACTGTTACAAGAGCTTCGAGGGAAGAGCAACTTGAGATTGAGATGAGAGCCAATCTTCTTTACGAAGCTCCTTCTTTTGTAAAACTTTGGGTTCTGCTTTTCCAGCCAAATGAGATTAGATGTGTGTGGGCAGTGGACGGTCGTCCTTCAGGATAAACACTTTTCAATTGATTTAATTTGGAGAGGGACTCGTGCCGAGTGGCCATGGTGAGTATCCTGGAGAAAGCTGGATAGAAGCTTTATTGATATTGAAGAACGTCGTTGGAATCTGCTCCCAGCACTTTCCCTCCACGTCATTCCATTCTTCTCATTTCCCTTTATCTTCCGATCAGTTCTGTTTGGCCTGTGACTGTGACGCCCGAGTCCCGGAAATCAGTGTCCAGCATTCACGTGCTCTCCTCCCGTACGTCCATAATCTCTCCTCCCATTGTTTTCTCTTCTCTCGGACTGATGAGAATTAATGGAAGTGGGATCTGTTGCGGAAGAAAAGGCGGCTCGTGTCCCACTTTCCCGTCCAGTAGCACCAGAAGAGTCGGAGTGAGGACGCAGTGATGGGTGGCGGACGTAAGCTTCAGCTCTTCCAACGGATCAGTGCGTCTTTCAATGAATCATGGAGGAGGAGGAGACCAGGAGATTCCGCCTCTCAAAGTGGTTCCAGTAAATAATGACTAATTATTTAGACCATCAGGAAACTAGGAAGGCTAAGTACTCCGCTTCACTAAATCACTCCAGCCCATTATCCGAAAGGCTGAACTTCTCCGTCTTCTACGAGACCAGCATGATCAACACTCATCCTCTTCAATTTGACATGGCAGAAGTTGATGCAGGATTTCAAGTGACGAAGGAGAATAACGAACCAATGTTCCTTGTCTTTCTTCCACTTGACACATTTTGGAGACAGGCACATTTCCGTCCGTCCATCAAGCTCATTAAAAGGGTTTCATTTGCTTGGAATTGATGATGGAAGGCTGGACTTCCGGGTTTCAATAGTTTTATGAGGAGATTTAGGTCAGAACCAGTTGAATGGGATGAAAATACACTCCCTGATTCTCTTAATCAATCTTCTGACAGGAAGATAATATCGGACTAGGTTCTATTTTGTTGAAATGAAACAATTCAATGTGATTTTGGTAGAGGATTGCAGTTTAGACTTGGGTAAACTCAAAATTCGGTAAATAAATGTAAATGTCTTGTACGAGTACTTATGTACGGGATTACAAATTCGCATAACCTGAATACGTGCATTAATGACTTCTTCGTGGAATCGCATTTTGTCACATGTGTTGGAGTTATTACTCTTTTCTTTTGAATAACAGCTTACTGCTGAGTGAAACACACATTTTCTAATCTAATTCTTCGGTAAGCCGAGTTATTAAATTAGCCGTCATCATATGTCATGGTCAACCGTTATCAATGTACATTGAGATGCAGGCTATCTTCATCATATTTCTCCATGAAGGCACATGTGAATGTCACTTCAACATGTCGCATTGATTTACTCTTTAAACCTTTTCACTTGTGCACAACCGATTCGGCATGTTCCATCGAGTTAGTCTGCTTATCCATGTCCATGCCCTTTCTCCCATGCACTTTCTACACATTCTCATAGGATTTCGGAATTTTGATTAGAAATTGTGCTACAAAACTCAAGCTTAGCTTAATCAAAATTCAAAATAGTGAATGCAACTCCCATAAATGTCCAAATGAAAAAATTCCTGGCAAGTAAATTTAATGATTTCCGTCAGCCGGTTTTCAATTAAACTTTCAAAACAACTCGTTTTCAATCTACGAAAGTGCAACTCGTGGTAAGTATTAAATTTACAATGGTACAATAGCTTTGGCGTAAACAATAATGACACTTTCCAACACCGACATCGGGTCCCAACGGCTGACGTGATTTCTCCTGACCCTGGACTTCCATTGTTCAGAATCCTTCATAGCTCTAGAGTAGTGAATAACAATAGAATGTTTTGAAAGTCTTACATTTGGCATGTCCAAACCGTGACGTGTGTGTTGGTTTCACGTCAACTTTGACATTGGGAATCGTGGGATTGTCCGTGTAGCCCAGCTGGCGACAGACCACAGCTGCTTCTCGCTCATCCCATTCGTCGTCACATATTGGGCCCCATCTGTCTTCGTGGTAGATCTCCACCGTGCCTGTGCATAAAAATATAAACACAGTCGTTCATAATGCGTTTGAAATGTAGACCAGGACAAAGAAAATAATAAGACAACAAGGGTAACAAGGAAGTGTTCCAGTTTCGCATGTTCCCCCTGTTGCTGATTTTCAGCCTTTCTTGTTTGTACCATCAAGCACAGATCATGTCAACAAAGCTAGCGAGCCATGACTTCCCCAACTCAGACTCCAACATGAAAAGCGATAGGCTCATCTTCCATAGAACAACATTTTGATCAAGTCACCATGCAAACATCTCTTTTCCGTCTTCGCCATGAACTTTCTACTTTAGCCCAGCAACAAATCCAAAGCAAATAAAGTGCCTACGGTCATGTATTTGATATCTGTTCGACAAGAGAGGATCTGGGGTTCGCCTCTGTCTAGCGACAAGCTACATGTCATAATATAAAAAAAATCTTTTCGACTGGAGACGGAGACTCAACAGAAAGTGAAACTGGACCCGGTTAGCCCAAATCCGAATTGCAAATATAAACTCCATGTAAATACCATACTTCACATATATTGTAGTTCCGTTGTAGGCAAAATCGTCACAAAAAAAATAGCGATAAGATCACAAACACGTGTATTATGCCCAATGCCCATTGCTCGAAATGAGGTCTGAGACCATTGGAACGAGAAAATAAATGAGCTCCTTGCCTTGCTCGTACAGGAAAAGAATTATTAAACCGAATACACGAAAAGGAATGAAGCAATTTTAAGTTAATTAAATAATCAATGGAAGTGGAATGATTAATGCTATTTTTTAATTAACAATACACACTCATGAAAGTTTTTAAATCAAGTTTTAATTAAATAGTAATATTATTTGACACAATTTAGCAATGTTAACACAATTAAGTGAATAATTATAGTTCATATGACCATTCATATGGTCATATGAATGACCATATGAGGTCATATTCATCTTCCAGGGTTCCAGCCACAACAGCTTAGGCTAATTTTAAAAAATTGCTAATATTTTTTGAAAATGTATGCAGAAACATTCAATCGCTTTGAATTTGTTCAACTCGCGGATTTTGACCTACTTTTCATGGATTTCTGGTTTATTGTTCGATTAGATTGCTTCAAACTTAAAAGCCTTGATGAAGCAAACCTACAAGCAGGTTTGTAATGAAGCATTATTTATTAGTTAATTGTTCATTTCGGTATTTAAAAGTTTGTCTATAGTTCAATACTTTAAATAAATACATAGATTTTAATTTTTTAAATAACCTGTTTTAGTCAGGCATTGTGAAAGGCCAAATAAGAGTCCTTGCTCTACAGATCGTTAGGGAAAATATCTAAAATTTATCTAAAATATGCTAATATCTCTAGCAGTAAAACTATTTCCATCTCACTGCAGATTTTCGTAGTTGGGCGTATTCATAAAATTGCATATGTAATCATTTTCCCCATTTGAAATTCGGCCGTGCATTCATTCCCTTGAAAGTTGTGCTTTCTCTTCTCTATTTCTTCCCATGTCCATAGCCCATGTCCAATATGGGTTTGAGAGAAGATCCCTTGAACGATGATGATGCTCAAAGGAGAAAAGTACGGAAGAGAAAGGCGAGCTGCAGTGCAAAGCGGAACAAGTACTACTATTTCAGGCTAGACATGGAGAGGCTGCTGCTAGTCCACCTATTTGGCCTCAAGTTACGTTTTCATTTAAGTTTGTTTTCACTACATCAGCAGGATTGTATTTTCAGCTGGACAGAAGCCTCCAGCAAGTTTGGGTAAGGATATTCAGACGAACCTAGTGCTCAACCAACCCAGCAGCTGAACATCCCTTCACCAACCATGAATAATGAATACATGAATTACATGCGGACTTCTCATCTACTGAAAAGCCTGATTAAAACATAATGAAAGTGCTAGGTTAAAAGCCACTCTTCAATTCAATCCTCACTTCGAATCGAATTAAGCATACTGCAGGCATATGCAATGTATTTAATCCGCTTCGTGCATTTGGACAGTCTTGATTCGACCGTGTTGCGAAGATTCATCGCGCACATTTCATAGCTGCGAAGATCCATCGCATAAAGTTGGGATTTATCACACTGCTTCTCAGAATTTCTTCTTTGTGGAACTTGGAACTGCGTAACTGCTGCAGATAAAACTGCATACTGCTAACATTCGGTGGAGACAATAGAAATAAAAATTAGCCAATATTCATATTCAGCGCAGCGGTTGAGCAATTTTTTGAAGCGGGTTGACCTTGATAAGGTAACTGAGGCAACATCCTGAAATTTATGGTAATTGAGGGCTGCGTCAGCCGATATGGAACATAAAGCACGTTAATTACTTTTAATTGAGTTCATCTTGCACTAATTTTATCGGTATCGGAAAAGTGCAGCATGTAAGCTCATACCAGGGTTGTCCAATTGAAAATAGAACTTTTTATTTCGCTCATAGCGCAAGTGGGAGTACATGAATTGAAAGGAAATTTTCAATATCGGCAGAGGCGTGACTTAATGAAGTTTTTTGCAAAAAATCGAGTATTAATATTCGTGCAATCAGATCGCATGAACAGTTTTGTAAGGAGTCATGTCTTTTTCATGAAATATGTAAAAATTCTAAAATCTTTGACTCGGTAATATTTGGGTAAAGTACTTCACCAATTGATCAATTTTGAAATGACATGTTTATAACTGTAAGTGTTGGAAATTTTGATAAGTTAAGCAGACGTGAGAACTTTTTCAAAAAATGGCCGAAACAGCTAATTTTTTCGTACCATGTGTTTGAAAATTTGCATAATAGGAATTAATAAACTTGAACCCATGATAAATATGTCATAATGTTTACAATCGTATTAGCTTTATGACCATATATACTTTTGGTTCCTAATTTCCAAAAGCAAAACACGAATAAAAATAAAATTGTGGATCAAGTCTGATATTTTAAATGAAAATCTTGAAATCTGTTTGTTTTTTACTTTTAAAAATTCACAGCGCTCGACTGTATAAATATGTTTACCCTATAAAAACATATGTACGTTTTCAATGGAACTACCCTCGTATAAAGATCACTCAATTTATTGGGTTTACTTAAAGTATTATGCATGTTGAAATGCAGTAATGTCGCATAAGCCGATTCAATGCTATTTCTCCTGTAAAAGTTCGATGAGGTTGCAGAAATTCGAAGAATTGACTAACCAATATGCTGGAGCATCGAGCATCTGAAAGGCAATTGTGTAAAATGTCTCTTCTATAAATATTTAAAGTGTTTGGGTCCTATATCTTATCTTCTTTATTGAGTGATCTGAAAGGAATATTTCGTGCGTAATGTATGCAACATTTTGACGTTTTGTCTACACAAACTGGAATAATAAAGTCTGATCGGGATTGAACGGAAGAGCAGGTGTAAGAGACACGAATGGCTCATATATAATTCATTTCCCCAATACTTGAAAGTAGGAAGAAGTCTCAGACAATCCTGTTTAGCTCGGGGAGACAGAGACGACGACACTTGGAAAGAAAGCTCTTACAATAAAATTAATCCACATACGCTTACATCAAAATATGTACAAATCGATATTTGGTTGACTGAATTTTTTTTGGATACATGTACTACCACCTACCACCCAAAAAGAACTGTGCAAGTTCAGTTTATTAATCACACTTTAAAACCCAACCACATCATCGAGCTACGAAATCATTAATTTCTTGCAAATGTTAAGTATTTTTTGTTCAAATGATGAATTCGAATCCTAAAAGCAAACTAAAATGCATGGCTTCCTCTTCCCCTGGGAAATGTAAATTGAAAATGACTAACATTGGAAGTTCAAATAGCCCTTTGATACATAAAACAAACCAAAGGAATCCTTATGCTGCCTTCTGGACTCCTGGACAGTGTACTTTGAAGTAATCTACCAACATAGTTGACAAAATCCGGAGCAGGTCAAAGCCGCGAAACTAAAAACCGCGAAACTAGAAACCCCCAAACCAAAAACCGCGAAACAAAAACCGCGAATCAAAAATCGCTAAGCAAAAACCGCGAAATGAACAAAAAATCTGAAAATCTGAAAACCTGAAAACCTGAAAACCTGAAAACCAAGAAATGTCAAATATCACATTAAAATTATAATGCAGTCCAATTTACCCTTCCAAGTTCTATTTGGTTTGCTATTTGAACTAGAAAATAGCACCAAAGACCAGGAATAGTTTCAAATTCGGTAAAATTGAATATTATATAAATATATCAAAAATGAAATAGCTATTATTCAATCATATTTATATATTTCTGCACAAGATCTGTATATTCTATCTCATATTTGGGGAACGCTTGGCAGTACGTAAAGCGTAAAAACGTCAGCATCAGCGACAGCGACTACTTGAATATCAGTTTTCATGCTATATACATGCAATATTGTTGTTTCGAGAGTGAACCTGAGCATGAGCATAAATACATACATAGCAGCACATCGTGAGTAATTGTGAATCAAATACTATATTATTTATTTAGTTTTAAATTTTTTTTCATGTTTCGGGGTTCGTTCTTTCGCGGCTTTGTCACCGTGAATGCCATTTCGTGGTTTTTGCTTCTCAGTTTTTGCTTCGTTGTTATTGGGTTAGGTACGAGGTTTTTGGTTTCGAGGTTTTTGGGTGGACCCGACAAATCAAACTCTGTCGAGGAATAAATATTTTACGGCTTTTCTAGGTGTTCATTTACTTCGTCGTATTAATATACATAATAATGGACAGGGCTTTGAGAGCTCTTTGTTACTCCGTAATTTGATGAGAGAATAGTAAATCCAACTCTGTGCTTGAAGTTGAAGTGCTTCGTGTTAATTATCGTAATTATTCTAAACATCGGAAATCACCGATCCTCAGAAGTTCTACTGAAAGATATGGATGGATGAAGGGATGAAGCCAGATGAAATAAAATTTTATATTGCCTCTTTTAAAAATATATTAAAAATATCAAACAGCGTTTTATTCAATTTCAAACCACCG
>JAQFYU010002591.1:0-11542 GCA_034694905.1 Ceratophysella granulata
CAGCATTTGATTTCCTATTTATGATAATTCACGTTAAATCGGATTATCGGATCAATCCTGAATAGAATTCCGGATTAAAGCTTCCAAGCAAATGAGACGTAGAACGGGATTTATGTCTGTATCCGTTCTCGTAATACCATGTCCCATAGGGGGCTTAAAAAAAGCTCACGTTTCGACGGAATTAAATGTAGAAAATTAAATCAAGCTAAATTATGACCAGCATCAGGATGTACTGCGTGAGAAGCATACTCTAAATTCGTGGATCCAGATCCAGACTGAATACTAATTGAAGTACTTAATTTTCCTGTTTAGAGAGCAGCAGGGAGTTGAGCTCCCAGATGTGGGTCATTATGCAACCGGAATCTTCTTCATGGACAAGGGACATCATGCAGAGAGCGAAGGACTTTTTGCCGAACTTGCACGCGAATGTGATCTCAAGGTATGACGCAGCACGCACGCAGCATGGAATTTGCCAAATTGTAGTTGCAAATGATGATATTGGCCAATTTGTCACCTGGAAAATTTCCATGCAATTTTTTTTTGTTGAACTCAATGATGCCTTGCGGCAGAGATAATAAAGTTTGATTTTGCCTCGATTTGTATCGGTAATTGAAATTTGAACAGTTTGACCTTTAGACTTCAACAAAACTAAAAAAAATTAGGACGAGGATGCTCAATTATAAACTATCAATTACCGGTAACTAGGCAAACCCTGCCAAAATACTTCAATTAGGCCATATTGCGTCTATTGTCTCCAAGGAATTCCAAACAGAAAGTCGAAAGTGAAAGAGTGACGGCTTCCCACGTAGGACCCCGGCGTGTGGGCGTAACTAGCTGCAGATTGCGAAGAAAATCGATTCTTCTTTGGCAGAAGTATTGATCTACCGTTATTTATTGAATTGCATTCCACGTTCGATGATCACATTTTCTAAAAGCCGCTTTTGTATGCAGAATCAAGAAAATGGCATTGATAATTTATAACAAAGGACAAGTGAATTTTATTCTATGTAGGTTCTTTGTTGGAGAACGGTTCCAACGGATCATCGGTCAATCGGTGAAGTGGCTAGAGGGTCGGAGCCCTTCATGAGACAAGTTTTTGTGACGGGTGACCAGGCGGATCTGAGCGTCATTTCACGTCAGGTGAGTTCGAGTCCAGATTTCGATATTTAAATATAAGACGCATCATGGCAATGCACTCTTTAAAGACGAACTTGAATTTACTGTTATCCAGTTTTGCATTTATAGAATTTTATGAAAATCTTGAATGGTGTCACAATACAATAACACCAACCCTTCTTCCTTTTGCATTCACTCTTTTAAATATCGATTTATTTGTTGTGTACCAAATTGTTGACCTCGTTTGTTTTATTATTCGAAACTGTGTAGGTATTCGTGTTGCGGAAGCGGGCATCGCATACTATAAAACGTCCTGGAGCACGTTGCTACATTTGTTCCCTATCAACCACAACAATTGTGTACAAGGGTCAATTGACCTCGGAACAACTATGGAATTACTACCCTGACCTCAAGCAACCGGATTTCAAGACCTACCTCGCCCTTGTGCACACTCGATTCTCAACTAACACTTTTCCCAGCTGGGAACGGTCTCAACCACTCAGGTAAATTAGCAATTATTGCCTTTAAGGTTCGTTTTGATGTTCGTGACATGCTTATTTCGACCAATGAGAGATTTCTGGGGACTTTTCGGAAATTAGCAATTCAAGTTATGCGTTGAAGCGTTGAATACAATAATAATATACTTCATGACAAAGATTCAGTCATGCAAAGAGACATCCCCGAGTTGCATTTGAATTGAAGCTCAGTCGAATGTAAGCTACTTACATGTTTCTGACAAACTCCCTTGACATACACACACAGGGTTCTGGCACACAACGGAGAAATCAATACACTTCGTGGAAACGTGAATTTGATGAAAGCCCGTGAAGGAGTTATGAAGAACCAAGTCTTTGGAGCCAATCTCCAGAGACTCTACCCGGTTGTAGAACCCAATCTCTCCGATTCCGGTTCTGTGGACTGCGTACTCGAGTTTCTGATTCAAGCGGGTGGGCGGTCTTTGCCGGAGGTAATAACAGAGATCCGAGATTCGAAGCAGTAGGAATGATGAAATCTGTTCAAAGGAATGTCATAAATCCCTAATGCTACCATTATTTGGATTTCAGGCTGTGATGACAATGGTTCCTGAAGCCTGGCACAATGACAAGTTGATGGGACAGGAGAAAAAGGATTTTTACCGATGGGCAGCTTGTGCCATGGAACCTTGGGATGGACCGGCACTCCTCACCTTTACTGATGGACGATACATTGGTGCTATTTTGGATAGGTAATTTGACAAACTCTCAAATCAATTTAATATGAAATATGGCCGTTATATTTTAAATAAATTCTGTTCAATTTTAGAAACGGTCTCCGACCCTCCCGTTTCTACGTGACCAAAGATAACATCATGGTAATGGCTTCGGAAGTGGGTGTTTATGACACTGATCCAGGAAATATTGTACAGAAGGGTCGACTCAAGCCGGGACGAATGCTTCTCGTGGACACGAAAGAGAAACTCTTCATTCGTGATGAAGAGCTGAAACTTAATATTGCTCGTACACGACCTCATGGGCTTTGGCTTCAAGAACAAGTAAGAGGATTTGAGTTCAATATTTTAGTAAGGCTTGTGTTTTATGGTTCTAAAAGCTGGAGGATATTCTACAATTTCACGAAATAATTGATTAGGTTACAATGGAGGAACTTCGGGCAGCGCATACGGGCCCACTCCCGGATGGTGATGTGGTTCAGATTAATGGTGATGGAGATGCTGGAAAGTCTGGTGAGCTAGGACGATTTTCTAACTTAATTATGCCTCTTGTATTCGCCACTTTGGTCAATATTTGATGTACCCACCTAAAAGATGGCCGAATGAAGTGCACAATCGACCTTTGACCGGTATTTTTCAATAAATACGTTACGTTTTCTAGGTTTTGTGTACCACTGCTCGGCGGATAAGCGTCTCGGGATGTACAACTACACCGTGGAGACGATCCACCTGCTCATGCTGCCCATGGTCACCACGCAGTTAGCACTAAACACTCAACCCTAAAAATATCGATGTATGATGTATTTATGGCTTATGAAAATACTACTGAATTTCAGGAAGGAAGCCCTGGGCTCAATGGGAAACGATGCACCGTTGGCATGTCTCTCGCTGTACCAGCCACTTCCCTACGAATACTTCAAGCAGCTCTTTGCACAGGTGAAATCAATACTTCCGGGATATATGATCTACTTTTATGGGATCCATTATTCAAAATTTAAAAAGTACATAAAATATAAGTGATGGTTAATGTAAAATAAATTATGCTCATAAATAAGGTGACCAACCCACCGATTGATCCTTTCCGTGAGCGTGTGGTCATGTCCATGGCTTGTCCGGTAGGACCTGAAGCTAATATCCTGGAACCTAGTGCTGAACAATGTCATCGGCTGTTTCTGCCACATCCAATTCTGTCACTCTCGGATTTGGAAGTTTTGAGAGCCACCAGGCATCGTGGATGGAGGGTAAGTTGGACGTTGAAATTATCAACTTAGAAATAAACGTTTAGTACCAATTTAAAAAAAAATTCCTTTTACCAGACGAAAGTGATTGACATCACGTTTGACAAGAAGGAAGGCCCTAGTGGTCTTCAGAATGGACTTGTGCGCGTGTGCAATGAAGCCTGTGAAGCAGCAGAGAAGAATTATCAGATGATTATTCTGTCGGATCGTACTGCAGGAGAGCATCGGTAAGCTCAATTTCGGTTGAATCTCTGAAAATTCGAAATCATATTTTTATTCATTCTACTTTTGAATTACAGCGTGCCCATGAGCGCACTTCTAGCTCTTGGCGCAACCCATCATCATTTGATTGAAGAGCGACAGCGGATGAAGGTCGGCTTAATTTTGGAAACTGGTGAAGCTCGAGAAGTTCATCACATTTGTGTTTTGCTGGGTTATGGAGCTGATGCCATTTGTCCATACTTGGTCTTTGAAACAGCTAGTCAGCTTAGAAGAGAGGGTGTCATTGATGCTAAGCTTACGGACAAGAAGATATTCGAGGTACACAGATCCACATAATAAAGAAGCCCACCAATAAGATTTTACTTCAGAAATGTTGATCAATTTTCATCTCATGTAGAACTACACCGATGCAATGGAACGCGGAATAGCCAAGGTCATGGCTAAAATGGGAATTTCAACCCTTCAATCCTACAAGGGCGCACAGATCTTTGAAGCAGTTGGCTTAGCGGATGAAGTGGTTGATAAATGTTTCCGTGGAACTGCATCTCGCATTGGCGGATGTACTTTCAAGGTTTTGGCTGAAGAGCAATTTGAGCGACATGCCCTGACCTATCAAGAAAGGGACTGTGACATGCTGGTACTTCGGAATCCTGGACAGTATCATTGGCGCGCTGGTAGGCTTAGTTTACAACATTTTACGTTCAAAATCTGGAATAGAATTCGTAAGCTAAATGTTTTGACCTTCAACGGGTATTATCTACTCTAGGCGGTGAGAAACACGTGAACGATCCTTTGAGCATTGCCAATTTGCAAGAAGCCGTGAAAAACAACAGCAAGAGCGCCTATGAGAAGTACGTTGAGTCAGCAATGGAAAATGTGTCCGGGTGCACCCTTCGTGGACAGCTCGAATTAGTTCTCGGTGATTCGCCAGTTGATATTTCGGAAGTTGAGTCAGCATGTAAGTTAGAAATTACAAATAATTTAGGTGTGATACACCCATATTTGTGATATACACATTTCTAAAATTAATCTCAAATTAAATCATCAATTTCAGCTGAAATCGTCAAAAGATTTGCAACGGGAGCCATGAGTTTTGGATCAATTTCGCTTGAAGCTCATACGACGCTGGCAATTGCTATGAATCGAATTGGAGGAAAGTCTAACACTGGTGAAGGAGGTAAGCCGTGTTTCTAATACGAAATATTAATTCCATCTTTTAGAATTCGACTGATTTCTAAAATTGAATCTTGCAGGTGAGAATCCAGACCGCTACCTGGATCAAGACGCCATGTTCAACAAGAGATCAGCCATAAAACAAGTTGCCAGTGGAAGATTCGGAGTTACAATTGGCTATTTGGCGAATGCAGATGATTTGCAAATCAAAATGGCACAAGGTGCTAAGCCTGGTGAAGGTGGTGAACTTCCAGGTGGTAAAGTATCCAAGGAAATTGCTGCAGCTCGACACTCAGTTCCTGGAGTTGGTCTCATTTCACCTCCACCGCATCACGATATTTACTCCATTGAAGATTTGGCTGAACTCATTTACGACCTCAAATGTGCAAATCCTTTTGCACGGATCTCGGTGAAGCTGGTTTCAGAAGTTGGTGTGGGTGTGGTAGCTTCTGGAGTTGCAAAAGTAAGCGATGATTTAATTAATATTAATATCGTACTAAGTTGCATAAACTAATAATACGTTACCTGATTTTGACCAGGGCAAAGCAGAGCATATTGTAATTTCGGGTCACGACGGAGGAACTGGTGCAAGTTCATGGACAGGAATCAAGGCAGCTGGTTTACCATGGGAATTGGGAATATCCGAAACTCATCAAACGCTCGTACTAAACAACCTTCGTTCAAGAATTGTCCTCCAAGCCGATGGACAGATACGTACAGGTTTCGACGTCATCGTCGCTGCAGCTCTCGGAGCTGACGAATTTGGATTCAGTACAGCCCCACTCATTGCAATGGGTTGTACAATGATGAGAAAGTGTCATTTGAACACTTGTCCAGTTGGAATTGCTACACAGGATCCAGTTCTTCGAAAGAAATTCGAAGGAAAACCCGAGCACGTTGTCAACTACTTGTTTATGCTCGCTGAAGAAGTTCGTACTTGGATGGCAAAGATGGGCGTGAGACGGTTTCAAGAATTGATTGGAAGAACAGATTTTCTGAAGGCTAAAGAAACGACGCACTACAAGGCAAAGTATTTGAACTTTGGAGATTTGTTGAAGAATGCGCTTCACATGCGTCCAGGAGTCAACATTGTTGGTGGTAGCGTGTCACAGGAATTTGAGCTCGAGAAAAGGCTTGATAATCAACTTCTGGCTATGACAGCGCCTGTCTTGGACGGAACTCAAAGTCGAGTTGACATTGAAATGAATATTGTCAATTCTGCTCGAGCATTTGCTACTACGTTGAGCTACTACATTGCCAAGTAAGTACTGACATGTTGAACTGCAGGCGTAACATTGCGCGACAATCGTGTGGGTTCAAGTTGCGCGTAGTCAATAGCGTGTAAATTACGAATTCACTGGAACAATTGCAGCATTTATGGCGAAAGATAATGACGAAGGTTCCAAGGAAAGTGATGCGTGCCCTCAAATTGCACGAAATGGGCGCATTCACAAATGACACTGGCACACTTACACTTACAAACATTCGATTCGATAATTGAAGCGAATAAAATTGATACACGGTACAAGTGACGCAGACACATTACTAATTTAATTGGTTCTGGTCAAGGAGCGTCAAAAACGCGTAGATGAAGTACACTCGAACGAATTAACTATTCGACTGGCGATATACGAATCTTTTACGTGTGCACAGGTAAATAATATCAATAAATATTTTCAGAGCATTCGGCGACGAAGGGCTTCCGGAAAATACAATCAACATCCGGCTTACGGGTTCGGCTGGTCAAAGTTTCTGTGCATTCATGATTCGCGGTGTCAGCGTCACCCTGGAAGGAGATGCAAATGATTACGTCGGAAAAGGTATTCAAAACTTTGTAAATTACTTCTTTTTTTTATCATCTACAAATTTACACGAAAATTTATGAAATGAACTCTAAATTTCTGAAGGACTTTCTGGCGGTGAAATTGTCATTTTTCCACCGAAGGCATCTGAGTTTCTGAGTGAAGACAATGTGATTGTTGGAAACGTCTGTCTCTACGGAGCTACAACTGGAAAGGCACTATTCCGTGGTATTGCGGCTGAAAGGTTTTGTGTCCGTAATTCGGGTGCGATAGCTGTTGTAGAAGGTGTTGGAGATCATGGTTGTGAGTATATGACGGGCGGAATGACTGTGATTCTTGGAGCTACTGGGCGGAACTTTGGTGCTGGGATGTCAGGTGGTTTGGCTTATATCTACGACCCTGACAACGCGTTTCCAGCGTAAGGATTCATTGCATAACTTACATTTCAACTGCAACTCGTGAATTATCCAATTTTCTGCTTAATTCTACAGGAAATGTAACCATGAAACCGTTGATCTCGTGAAACTTGACGCTGAAGACATCAAAGTGGTTGGTGACCTAATCAAGGAGTTCCAGACAAAGACTGGCTCCACGAAGGCTGCACAAATCCTTGCCGATTGGCCAGCCCAAGCTCGAGTCTTTGTCAAAGTATTTCCACAAGAGTACCAGAAAGTTCTGAAGGAACAGGCTCTGGCTGAAGCGACAACTAATGGAGTCGTAGAGAAACCTGTGGTCGCCAAACCCGTTGAACCGCGTGTTAGTGACATTGAAGAAATACTTCCTGACAAGGTTCGCGGATTCGTCAAATACAAGCGCGAAACGGGATCTTATCGTTCAGCTGAAACTCGTCAAAAGGATTGGGAGGAAATCTATAATTGGCCAGTTGTTCGCAAAAGTAATTGAAATACTCAAATAATTTACTATAAATATTGTGTCGTAATACAAAATTCTAGCCTTTTTTTAACGTATGTTTTTAGATTTGCGTACTCAAGCCGCACGATGCATGGATTGTGGCGTTCCATTCTGTCAGTCGTCACATGGCTGCCCATTGGGCAATATTATTCCTAAATGGAACGATCTAGTCTACCAGAATAATTGGAAGGAGGCCCTGGCCCAACTTCTTCAGACGAACAACTTTCCAGAGTTCACAGGGCGTGTTTGTCCTGCTCCTTGTGAAGGGGCTTGTGTGCTCGGAATTAATGAACCCGCCGTTACTATCAAGAATATCGAATGTACCATCATTGACTACGCCTTCGAGAAAGGCTGGATGGTTCCGGACCCACCGCTCTTTCGTACCGGGAAAAAGGTTTGATTTAAATACCGACTATTTCACCCGCCGTGTCAACTAACGGCTTAATTCTATGATTTCAATTTTCACAGGTTGCCGTAGTAGGTGGAGGCCCCGCCGGCCTAGCTGCAGCTCATCAGTTGAACAAGGCTGGTCATTTGGCTACCGTATTCGAACGAAATGACAGAGCAGGTGGACTTCTTCAATATGGCATTCCCACAATGAAACTGGGCAAAGGTGTTGTTCAACGTCGAATTCAGCTCATGCAACAAGAAGGAATTGAATTCAAAGTCAACATTCACATTGGAAAAGACGTGAGCGCCAAGGAACTGTATGACGAGTACGATGCAATTGTCCTCTGTCTCGGTTCAACATGGCCAAGAGACTTACCTATTCCTGGAAGACACTTGGAAGGAATCCACTACGCAATGAACTTTCTGGAAACTTGGCAAAAGAAGCAAATGGGGAATTCCATCAATCACATCCCTATGTCAGCTAAAGACAAGGACGTTATTGTGATTGGAGGTGGAGACACGGGCTGTGACTGTATTGGAACGTCACTTCGACAAGGAGCAAAGTCTATTGTCACGTTCGAAATTCTCTCTGAACCTCCGCTAACGCGCGGTCGGGATAATCACTGGCCACAGTATCCAAGGATCTTCAAGGTCGACTATGGGCATGAGGAGGTCAAACTCAAGCATGGACAAGATCCAAGGAAGTTCAGCACTATGAGCAAGGTTTGTTATATTTGGAATTAGTTATGAAATTATGACAATATTTATGTTAAATTAAACCGCTATTAAAATTCCAGGAGTTTATTGACGATGGTAACGGTCATGTCTCTGGCATTCGAACTGTGGAAGTTGACTGGAAGAAGGATGAAACGGGACGCTGGAAAATGGAAGAAGTCTCTGGATCTGAACGGGTAAGGAATTCACATTATAGCCCTGCAGCGCTCTTTCGTGTGATGTTTAGTGCTAGCACGTCATCGCCATTCAAAATGGCGGCTGAGAAATGGCCGCTTGCTTGGAGGTCGCTTATCTTATCCTAATGCCCGAAGGCCATACCAAACAATAAAATGCATTGTTATGTGAAACCACTTGTCATATTTGATTAAATGCGGAAGCTTGTTTCTACCGCTAGAAAATATGATATGCGGCCTGCCATAAGAATACATTAAACAGTATGCAAAGCTGTTGTCTGTTGGTAACAAATCGCCATTCATAAATCATATTTCTCTAATTTTCAATAGGTCTACAAATGCGACTTGGTACTCCTGGCAATGGGCTTCCTCGGTCCGGAAAAAGCCATAATCTCCGAATTGGAACTGGATCAAGATGCCCGTTCCAATATTTCAACTCCGACAGGGCGCTACGCCACGTCAGTTCCACGAGTATTTGCAGCTGGGGATTGTCGACGCGGTCAATCCCTTGTCGTATGGGCAATTTCCGAAGGTCGTCAGGCAGCTCGAGAAGTTGATGAATTTCTCATGGGTTCATCCACGCTCCCAGCCGTAGGCGGCGTTATTCAAACGCTCCATCAAAAAGGTTAAAAGACCAAAAAAAAGATGGCAACTTTTGAGGAATATGGAATATTTTAGTCATTCGTTGAGTCAAATGTTGAAACAAAGTATCCAGTACCTTAGGTAAAATGTGACTTGTTAAACTGAACTGAACGTACGCTTGGGTTGGGCCGAAATAGTCGAGATTGGTATATTGTACAGCAGAAGGAACACGTGACTGTTATAGCCCAGTGGTGGTGATGTAATATTTATTATATTATAGCAGAGAAAGATTTAAAATCCAAACATCTATGTCAAATTATTGGAAAAAAAATAGTAAACTCGACGTGAACCCACGTACCTAAAATCTTCACCAATGATAGTTGGTCAATCCGACAATAAAAACCTGTGCTTCCGCAAAGTCAGTTAAAAATTAGTGTAAAATATCCTAATAAAAAAAATGTTAATCTTTATTCAATAGTTTCTTCCTCGTTTCCTCCCTCGGTTGAAATATGGCTCTAATTTAGTTTTTTCAGTTCATTTGTGTATAATATGTAGTCAGTTTAAGTTTTAGGTGTCACGTTTCACGTGACCATTTAGCCTTAAACCGCTTAAACCTTTCTTATTTGCTATAGCCACTGTTCTGTTTCAAAATAGGTGGTCCCGAATTTATTAACTCCTTTTGCAGAGTCTGTTTTATTATTTATTTTAGGAGTCATTTGTCTATTTACTGTAGTCAACTGAATTGTCTAATTAGGTACCTTACTTATAGTGTTAGTTAAACATATGCTACGAGCAATGCGTACTAAATTGTACATGTACCATGTACCTCATTTCATTAGTGTCAGTTTCTAGATTTTAGCTGAATAAAAGCATTCAATGCAAGTATTAAATTGTGGTAATTTTATTATTCCATTTTCGGCTAATTACTGCAATATATGTTATCATAATATATGTTGACACATTAAAACAAGATTCAGCTGAAATTTTCGTGCTTTAATCAAATTTTAGAGAAATATCGATAAACAACAATAAAATGGAGATGAAAAGGAAATTAATTTGAGAAAATGTCTGGATAGTAAAACACTTCAGTAAAATCATTAAACATGTATTAAAAAATTCAGAATATCCAACAAAAATGGAAAAAGCCTCAGAAATTCCAAAAACAAAATGGAGGAAGTTCAAAACACTAATGGATCCCGCGAAATTTTAAAAGCGTATATTTTTTACGTTCGCGGTGCACGAGGGTTGTTTCATAAATTTTGTCTCATTTTCATTTGGATTTTACAAACGCTTCCAGCAATCACAAAATTTTCGTCTTTAATACTTGAGATAATCGTATTATAAAATGGGTCAAAATTAATGAAACAACCCTCGTACGTGCATATTGCCGACGATTCCTTGGACTTTGGGTTAGTTTATTGGTTTATAATGTAACTTTGACCTCTGACCTACGTATGTCTAACTTAAAATCAGCATTTAAAACTATCTGCGACAGGTATTTACATAATAGCTTTACAAATTAATAGGAACAGTCCATAGCCGAATATATGGAGTCCAAGGTTCGATGCTGGAGCACTGTTGCAGGCGTCCTTGGTACAGGTGCCTGAAATTAAAATTAAATCATGTTTTTAAACGTATGATGACCCTTTAGACCAAAAGGTCTTATGGGATGGTCCTGTCCGTCTGTCTGTCTGTCATCAGTTTTGCGGAAGCGCAGCGCAAGTCACCTATGTTACATGGTATGAAAGGATGCTTAATAGATTAACCATAGGAGCAGAGCATTTATATGTAAACCGCGCTAAAAGCGTGCGAACTATTTTAGTGACGTCCTCGCAGAAGCGTCAGAAGAAGTTTCAGAAATTTAAAACCAGTTTACATAGTATTTGCATGCTTCACATCGACAGAGAAAGGCTCTAGAAAAGTGTCCACGATTTTGCCCTATGTGAAATGGTATTGTGTATTTGGAATGGTTAAAAAATTTAGCAACTCTTG
>JAQFYU010002592.1:0-11542 GCA_034694905.1 Ceratophysella granulata
TTTATTGGTCGGTATTAAGCTGCTAAGATGATACAATTCAGACTTCCGCGCACACCTTGAACTGACGACATTTCCTTTTTTTTGGACAATAAAATATAACCCAAGATTAGCCATTTGTATTTGACGTTTTTGTTCAATGTAATTGACCACTTCTCTGCTATCTTGTATCTACTCTACCTACATACTCTTCTGCAGAATTTCAGCTGTCATTTTCCTGACAACATGCATGCGTGCATAATGCATGTCTATGTAGTCTAAGGCAGGCCGAGTTTTTCGTATTTTTAATGTTTAAATGCGTATTATGTGTAATGTAATGTGTGCTTAATGTTTTCTACACTTTGACGTTTGACGTGAATTTCTTCAGTTCATGTTCGATTGTTGTTGTTAGAGTTTTTTGTCATTCCTGTAATCAAGGGTTTGGGATTGGGAACCTAACTTTGCATTGTGTATTTGATAAGCACTTTTAGTCGGACACTAGACCAAGTGTTTCTACTACGGTCGAAAGCTTTTCCGTGTACATACATACATTTAAAAACAAAGTAGAAAAGCCAACAGCAGGTTACCAAAATAGTGATTGTTGACAGACATGCGTGTGTTTGAAAAAATCCTTCAATTTCAATGAAACCTCCTTTTACAGCCGGAGGGCACATGGTCCGTAGAATTGAAATTAATCGGGAGAGACTTCACTCAGTAGTATACGACTTGATGTTCATGTCATGTCGATTTTTCATTCTCAAATCTCAAAAACCCTGCTGGTCATGATCATTCGTGGAGTATAGTCCACGTCCACAGATCAGAAGAGTCACCTTGTCAGGGCTTCCTTATATGTCAAATCTCTCATTCATGGGCTTGTTGAAAAGGCTGTTTTTTTATACCTTCTTGAATATCATTACGAATTACGACATTACGAGTTGCGCTCAGCAACAGGTTAAATACAACGTTCACCTGGTCTGATCTAGCTAGGATTTTGGGCTCGCCTCCGTGTTCCGTGTGGAGGCGGATAATAACATTGTATTTATGTTCACTTATGGCAATCCAATCTTCGGCAGGCGTCATATGTTGTAGACAATGAAGTGCCGCTTATCCTATTTTTAGAGGTGCATCAAATCTCTAATAAAGTGAAACACAAGGCATCATCGCCCCGCAAACCGGCCGGTGCACCGGCCGGCATGGCATTGTACATTAACCCTTGAGTAGCCAATATGAAAAAATTTATAATTTTTGTTTGCAATTTGGTCAATAAACTCTTTCGGCTACGCTACGATACGATCATATACCAAATTTATAGTATAGTTTTTTAGGCTTGCATCCATATTTAAAGACCAAAGACCTACTTCGTGCCATTAAGCTTTATCTTCGGATCTCTTGTTTTCGCTAATTCAACCCTCGAACCCTCGTCTCAATTCAAATGACCTCAAATGCAAAGCTTAACGAATGGTTTAGAGTTGAACAGAGGACTTTGTGTGCACAATGCCAATTTTAACGACCAATTGTGAAGACCTAGTATGACTTTCACTTGTTAGGAAAGGAGAAGGGTTACGATCTATCTTAAGATAGGAAAGTTCAGGCTGAATTCAAATTCGTGCCCTTTCTTAAAAAGGTGCTAAAAGTTTTTTATGATTTTTGGGAGGGCCTATTTGGCCCAATACTTAACCTACTGTCACCGATTAATTGTCATTTTGTCATTGGGTGAATCGGTGAATGGAATTTGAAAATGTACAAATTGATGGGGGACAAATTGATCTAACTTTCGATTTTAGAAGGGCAGGAAAGTTGCCGGGCATTGGCCCATGTTGCCAAGTTGCTCAGTTTTTGAATATTTTTCCATACAAACGCAGTAAGTTGCAACATTTTTGTTTTGCTGAATTCATAATGCAACATGAGGTTAGACTGAACTTTCTCAGTCTTCTTTTAACGGTGGAACTACCAGATTTAAAATTTAAAGTAGTAATATAAGCATAGTATTTTCGATTTTGATGTTTTCTGCAAGCAAACTAATTTGAAAGGTATTTGAAGTGATTGGAGAATGCTAAATATATTCAGGCACAGGCCGCCGCTTTCTATGAATTTTGCCCACATGTGTTTACATATGCAATGCATTGCATAATGCATACTTAACCCTTTGCTTAGGATTTGCTTTGGTACAATTCACAGGACCCATTTGACAGGCATTTCGTTCATGTTCAGTTCAGTGTAATTATTTGTATTTTAATTGAACAATTGGCACACGTGTGAAAGCGACTTTCTGTTTACCGTTTTGAATTAACTCGCCCTACCTCCTCCCTCGTCGGTTGTATTGAATTTTCTAATTCTAATTTCAATTGGCAACTTTCGACATCTCATTTGAAACGAAAGCTCTATCCCCATTAAACTAAAGTTCTTTAAGACGCAATTGTTTCGGATTCGCTGAGTTACATTTATGTACAATGCCTTGTCGTTAAAAGCGTCTAAGAATTCCATGGGAAAGTCAAGACTTGTTTTGTTTCTTTCCTCAAAACCAAACCAGCATTTTAGATAACTAACCTTTACGTATATTGCGTTGTATGCATGTTAATTGCAGTTGAAACATTAGTTAGTCACAGTATGTATGATATGTATATATACTTATTCTAGCACGCATTAGATGCTGATAGCTGCTGCTACAGTGTAGCATAGCTGATAGCAGCCAATGACGCTCTTTCTGGATTACGTTAGATCCCATCCAATTCCGTTTGACTTCCGGTTTAATAATTCGGTAGACTAGTTGCATGTGTATCTGTATCAGTTATAATTTTGTAATTACCTCAGAAGACTCCCCCAACAAAAGAAAAATGTACAAATCCAGCTCATTCAAAATATGACAACAACATTTGATGAACTGACTGATAGGGTGTGAGACGGGATGACGCGTTGGTTTGGGTTTGGTATTTCTCTGCGGTGATAGGTTTACTACGGTAATTTCCTTGTCTAACGATGAAGACAATTAACTTGCTGAGATAGCCGCAAGTAATTATAGGTTTCGGTGACAAATCATTTTTTCAACTGTGTTCTGTGCTCATTCATCTTTGTGTCCAACTGTATAGCATATAGCTAGCTTGTCATCAGCTATAGAATTATAAGACTTCGGTTCTGACTGACTGGCAACAGTCACGTCACACTCAGAGCATAGATGGGCATATGGCCCTCCGGCCCTCCGGAGGGCCGGAGGGCCTGTTTTTTCCGGAGGGCTGGAGGGCCTAAGTTGGTTCGGAGGGCCGGAGGGCTGGAGGGCCTGCTGGACCGGAGGGCCTAAGTTGGACCGGAGGGCCGGAGGGCCTACGGACCGGAGGGCTGGAAGGCCGGAGGGCCTAACTCGAGTCGGAGGGCCGGAGGGCCAGTCTCGCAACTTTAACACATAAGTGATATGGAAATGGCCCTCCGGCCCTCCAGAAGCTCATTTTGGTCGAAATGTCGGAGGGCTGGAGGGCCGGAGGGCCTAAGTTGGCTCGGAGGGCCGGAGGGCCTAACAAGTGCCCATCTATGACTCAGAGTATGTCATCCGAAACAATTGAATTAAATCTCAATTCAATATAAGTACTTATGTACAGTTTTGAATGGCAGAGATTTTCAATGGATGAAAATTGATGCACCTGGAATTTTGGCATGTGGCACCTTTAAGTGTGAATTTTGAATAATTTGTAATTTTTTTATTTTGTCGTGTTTGCACTCGAATCTTCCGCAGAACGCATGTAAATTGATATACGAAAATAAATGACACACGGCGACACGACTGACAATGTCACACAATTTTGTCTGCATTCTTCAATGCTAATTGTAATAATGTATTAAGCTTAAGGCTAGTATCCAACAACCGGCAGCGCACAAGATATATTACGCTAGACACTGGACGTTGGACGTTACACGGCCTTACCTTTACCTTACCTTGTTTATGTTTTGCTTTTTTCTGATTGATCATACGAACAAAGAGGCATTTTTACAAATATGGATCGTATGTGTGTGTACGTAGGCGAACTCGTTGTTTGAATTTTGGTTGAGGACGCCCTTTAATCAAAAGAGGAACTGAAAGTGTAAATCGTGCATGTATGTTGTGGGCTCTACTTCCTAAAATGTATCTTTCATTTTCTTCCTAATTCTGTTTATATGACCAACTTATGAAGATTTATAGAAGGTTTCAACGTTCTAAGTAGGACACATTTTGAGAAATCTTGAGAAAACTGCAATTTTGTAAATAATAAATCAGGTAAAGTAAAATAATGTGAAAACATTCTACATTCCATGGGATTCGTTCGCCTGTTGACCATCAAATTCACACTCTTGAAACGATTATTTGCGGTAAAAGATGTGTTTTTGTTTGTGGCTGTGACTGATTCCACGTTGCATTTGCCATTAAATTGACAATAAATTTTGCAGCTGCAGCGTAACACTGCATTGTTTACTATTAAAAATATTAACATCACGTTGTGATCTGACACTTGAAATTCTCAACGTTTACTGAAGTATTTTTCGTGAATCAAATGCATAGGCGGTAGACAAGGTTGAAATTTGAAATGGAATATAATTGTAATGCTAAGGTTACCACGCTACACTTAACTTGCACTCGAAGCCTTGGTATAAAATTACCTGAGCAGGGTATTAAGGCAATGTTCCTGGCGTGGCGTGGTTTTAATAACTGTGAGATAATTCCCAATCCCAAGGTTCTTATTTGCATACCTTAAATGTATGTCGGAACATTGTACTTAATTTAGCTCCACACTGAAGAACTCGCGTTATTTTAGCGTAAACAAAAAAAAATTGTCCGATTTTTCTGCGATATTTTATGTTTAAATGGAAGGTTGCACAATTCATTCTGCGTTGAATTAAATTCGAATTGCGGCAATACTTACAGAATTTAACTTCAGAACACCCAAACCCAACCCATCAGCTAAAACGTTGTTTACGGGGTTACAAAAGGCCAAATTTACAGTTCATTTCATTGTATTGGTTTTGAAAAGAACTTTGGACGGTTGGATAAGAGGTGACAGTGACAGGTGATTTGATGTGATGTTATTATGATTAAAGAATTTGATTAATTGCCCATTTTCCTTCTGGCCAAGACAGACGCGTTTTTATTTTCTTTTGTGACTCAGGATTAAAGGTACATTTATTTTTGCAAGCTTGAAAGCAGAAATCAGACTAGGTTAAACTAATACAGATTTTTAGGCTTAGGCCTGTTGTAAAGGAAAGGAGCTTGAGCTTGAGTCCAGATTTGTACGAAAATGTGTGTCATTTCAGTGTCGTAGCCAATAGCCAAGATCAACACAAAAAGGCAGGTTGGCCAGTGAAATAGTTGCGAATTGTGGGCTAATTGGAAATACAGGGTGGGCGCAAGAATTGTCCATCGTAAATTAACGTTGTTTTTGCACAAGTTCCTCGATTTCTCCATAGATTTCCCGAAGATTTGAAACATACCTCAAATTGATATCGATTTGCATTGCATATTTAAAAAAAGACAAATTTCGTGCCCACCCTGTACGGGCGTACGCACCGAACTAAAGCCAGAATAGCACACTTTCGCCAAAATACAAAACATCACGTACTCACTTCTTGTTTCCTGAAACCATTGAACCTTGCAAAAAAGAATAGCTGAGACGAGCTTATATAACCTAAAACCTAACTAAGGTGACATGGAAGAAGATCCAAGATGCGTTGTGTTTTTGCTTTGAGTTTGGCATGGGTTAATGATTTATAAGCTTGGAGACGAATTTTGACTTGACTCGACCTGAATTTTGAATCTCGACTCGAAGCTTGGAGCTCAAGACGAGCTTTTTAGGTTGAGCATTCCTCGGTTGTCTTCGTTCGTCGTGTGTTTGAATTTGAATAGGCAAATGAATGAACAATATAGCAAAGTTACTCGTCCCATTCTGCAATGCCTCAAGCGAACATGTATGTAGATTAAAGTTTGCAAAGCATATTAAGTTGAAGATAGGCTTGAGACCCGGTTCACTCTGTATATTGGTATTGTCGACTGAAGTCAATGCTAGAATATTATGAGAATGCTGAGCTTATGGCTTATGCAATGCCATACAATTTACTGTACCGAGGCCTGGGTTGGATGAAGAAGCAGGAAAAGAATGGAAAGATGCCAATTAGAAGGTTAGTGGGCTAGACCTGTCTGCAGTCCAAGTCCAAGACAAGATGTTCTACAATTTCTTCAGATTCATACCAGTATTTTCTGTAGTACGAAAGAAACAACGCCTGATGGCTGTGAAAATTTTTGCCAGCCCAGCATTACTTATTGGGCATGGCATATGCTATGCAGATGCAGGCTTGTTTAGATGATTTTGTAATCGTAATTTGAATTTATGCTAATGTGTATAACTGTAGATTTTGTGAAGGTGTATGGTTTTGCTAAATATCCCGCGATGAATTTGGCGAAATCAAAGTTGGCAAAGTTTGCAATTATATTGCTCAGATAGTTGCAAATTTTATATCGTCAAAGATTATATAAGTACTTACTTGTTATGGTCAATTTTCGTAAATTTTAGCAATACCACTAATGATTTGCATTTAATTTCATCAAATTAATTTAATTTGTACTTCCGAAATTCACATTTCCCAGCCATTTCGGATGTGCATCATTTATTTTGTATTTTGCCGGTGTATTGAAACCCGAATGGCGGTTTCGAGTGACGTCACATGTCCTTCATTTAATTTGTTCATCTCCTGTATTGATTTCGGCCCACAATTTCTGAGTTCTGCACTTCGTCCATATTTTCGACCAGAAAATAAATACAAATTTCGACACGATTTTAGAATTTAAGAATATTTTAAGAAAGTTATATTTTTAATTTTAGGTTTCGATTTCTATCCAGAGTTTTTATTCCAACTTTTCGCCATTTTTTAGTAATCTAAACACTCATTGTGTGTTACCTTTTGTTGAAAAAATAATACATTTTGCCAAGTTTGCTTACTTATCACTTCAAAATTTTCACCTCTTTGAAATTTTGAGCTATTGAGTGAAAACCCGAATTTATCGTTTCCTTCGTCGGGCGGGCGGATGACGTCACAGGAAATACGAGCTATCAGAATCTTCAGGATAAAACATGTGATAAGTTCGATTCGCATTCCATCGCCAGACGCCATCTTCGTATTCGTATGCAAATGGTCATGGATGAATTATGACACACTTATTTTCCGGTAAGGCGTTATACACGTTCCGAATTCAACATTCGCAACGGATTAGCATTGGGAATTGGAGATTCAGCATTCACCTGACGTTAATTCCGATTCGCTGTCAGTTGGTCAGCAGACTAATACCATATTTATGCCCTACCAGTTGGGCACTATTGAAAGGCTGTAGGCTAAATGTATGACGTCGAAAATTACCTATAAGTAAGTAGTGTACAATAATCCCATGTAATCTTCATTGTTATGCGGAATCTGGAATGTAGGTCTCCCTGTAATTGGAATACCTCAAGAAGGTTCATTTTCTTTCAGGAAATTAAATCCGGTTTTGCTTCATTTCGTTCCTTGGATTACGAAGAAATACATTTCATATGAAGGTTTTGAGTGTTAAAGCTAAAAAGTCCTGTTACATGAAGTGCCTGGCCTGTCCATTCCATTTTTATTATTTTGTTTTATGAGGAAGACACACTGTAGTAGCTCCAAGCTGTGTACGTGTGGATGGAAGTGGTGCACATGAGGGTGCATTCATGACCATTGTATTTACAATAGGTATTATATTGTTGTATTTATAGCACTTTGCAATTTCAACTTCGCATCTTCGTTTTTCATTTTCTAACGGGAAATAATTTTTATTTTATTTTATGTAATGCTCTTCCGACTGACTGACACTATCTCTGAGCTTAAATACCTGCACACCGTCACTCTCGAGTCAGCAAATATGAAAATATTGTGGAAAGCACGGAAACCCAGGCTAGGCTTTTTTAGTTTTAGCAGCATGTTGGCTTTGAGGCATTTTTTTTTTTTTTTTGCATCTTCCTCAAAAGTCATCCAATTCATTGACTTCATCTCTGCATGCCTGCCTCTTGGTTCTTGTTCCGTCTTCAAGTCTTGAATAGAAAAGTACAATTATCCCGGCTGGCGAAAATGTTGAATGTTGTATGTATAGAAAAATGGTTCTTACTTTTTTGGCCAAGGTCCAAAAGTCCCAGTACAAGACTACCAGACCAGTCAAAGTCTGTCTTGTCTGTTCGTTTCAGGCTTTCCTTACCTAATAATATCCTAGGAACACATTTTACGTGGGCCAGGGATATGGTTCAGGTTTAGGATTGACTGCTGGATGCATTTGGGTTTTACGGGAGGGTCATATAGGACGGTATGTAGGGTGGGCGAAGGAATTGTCGTTATTTTTTTAAATCTGAAAAGTTTTATGAAAAAATGACCGATAGAATGCTACCTGGAAGTTTTGAACATTTTAAAGTACTTACATTAAGGTCAATTATATAAATTTTGAAACCAATGTTTGAACAAAAACACGTCCGAAGGTAGCATATTTAAAAAGTTCTGCAGCCTAAACTAGAAAGCCGAACCGAATTAATTTAGGTTCATTGAAAATTGAAAATTTAGTAGATGGAAGACAAACCCTCGAATTTAAGCTGATTTTGGAATGGATTTAGCCTCATTTTTGGAATTTTTGATGTTTTTTTTTTTTAATTTAAAAATTACCTCAAATCTGAAATATTTCTATTTATGAAAAGATATAAGGGAAATTCTCCATAGGGAGGGCAGTTCTCAGGCCCATATGTGTGCTATAATTGTACTTATGTCTGTCATGCATTTTTAAAATATTAAAACTGAAATATTCAAGCTCGAACTGCCGTAAGCACATTTTTAGCCGGTTACTTGCCGGTCTCCTTGGGATCAAAATTCTACTACTTACTGTCTGCTTTGGAGCAGGAATTTTTATGAGACGTATTTTTGCTTATATCTCTGGAACTTGCTCGGTTCATTCATTTCTTCTACTTTTTTTCCATTCTCCTGGTTTTCTTGGTTCTTGCCTTTGGCTTTTTTGAAAAATGAATGGTTTCTTGGTTTTTTCTGGGGTTCGGTGTTTGTGTTACCTGGTCTGGTCTGGTTCCGGAAGAAATGTCACGCATGATTGATTATGTATGTAAAGGAAATATTTTTATGGTTGAAATGAAATTGAAGGGATTCGATGAGTGTCGACTGTCGAGGAGAAGTTTTTTAAAATGAAAATTGAGATGTAATTTTTGATCATACATAAATACATACCGTAAGAAAATGAAAAAATTATCAAAAAAAAAAATCAGAATTTTGAGATATTGAAAAAAATTAGTGAGAGTATACACAATATCTCAAATATTCGCCAAAAATGTTCCAATTCAAGTAAAGTTTAAAGTTTTGATTGATATCAGCGTTTATCAGGCCTGGCTTCATAAGGCAGGGGCTTATGCGATTGTCGTTTCTGTCTGTCTGTCCGAAATTTTTAGCCAGAATAGCGTATGAATTGGATTTGAATTTTGCATCCATCATCCATTCAAAAATCGAAATAAATCACAACTATTTTTTATTCTAAAAGCATTTAAGTGTTGTAATCTTTTAAGTTGCACAGTTGCACCTGCTAGCTAAGTTTACCTGAATTAGCAGTTTTTAATACTTACGTCATTTTAGTGACGGAATTGTTCTATGTACCACTACTACTGGCAAAAGCGAACCTGAAAACCATATGGAACCTTGTGCCCGATTTTTTGTGTTTCCCTGTTTTCCGAAGGATTAAGAGAGTTGAATAAGCAAGTTAGTCAAGTGAGGATCTGTGCATTGGGATCATTAGGCATTTGGAAGAAGATAAGCCAAGTTCAAAGTAAATGAACTGGGTTTCTGAATTCTTCTTACTTACAGGATCTCTCTTCATTCCATAAAAAATGTAGAAAACAGAACTACAGAATATAGACTCCCTCGCACTGCATCTGCTCCGCTTTAAATTAGGAATTGAAGGGGGTAAAAATATGTTTTGGTTTGTAGCAAGGGATTTTAGTGTTCACGCTGCGTCTCTGCTTCATCCCAACAAACATTAATGATACATGATGTGGTTTGGTTTGGCTATATTCGAAAATGAAAACGGGCTTCACGCTTCACATTAAACTTGAGTCAGGGAACCTTGTATAAAATATACTAATCTGTAAATACAAATACATACAAAGTATCAAAATACCAAAACGGAAGTTAAGATGAAAGATGAAACCTTAATTGTAGGGAATTAAGCGAAAGTTTCAAGCTTGAGCGCATGATGATAAATTCCTTCTAATTTCCTTGTTTTATTTTTTTTTACAGATACTACAGAATTTAGGAAAAGTTGATCGAACCGCAGACGAAATTTTCGATGAGCACGTGAGCAACTTTAATAAGCAACAGTGTGCTGCTACCAGACTTCAGAAGGAATTGAATAATTACATTCGATGTATTCGAGGTAAGTACGTAAAAATAAAAATGGTAATATTTAATATTTAGCCGGGGTGTTCAAAAATATAGAATTGGCAATACATAATAGATCCTCTTGTCAATAATGCAAAATGCAAATAAATTGGCCAGAAATTAATGAAAAGGCTTTAAATTAAAACAAATGGCTTGACATTCCGCAGTTTGTTGCAATAGGAACAACTTAGATGGACTATTTTTTATATTTCTAATGTTTTATTTATAAGAAACTGAGACAAGCTTTTTAATTTATTTTCAAGCCTTTCTATTTATTTTCAAGCCCTTTTATCTATTTACAAGCCTTTATATTTACTTTTAAATCTTATTATTTACTTCCAAGCTTTTAGATTTATGTTGAAGCCAATTTGTTTTCTTTCCTTTACAAATATTTCCATACCTTTTGATTTATATTGAAGCCAATTTGTTTATTTCCAAGCCTTTTGATTTATATTGAAGCTATTTATTTTGTTTATTATTCTCAACTTGCATTTATTTTTCATGGCATTTAGTTGGCCCATTTAATTTATATGAAACTCATTTTGATTTCTTTTGCTTACTTACACTATTTTTTAAGTCTCTATATTTATTCTAATTCCATTCATATTTTTTTAAAGCTCTATGAATCTATTCTATTGCCTCGTTAATAAATCACACCCAAAAAAATGTACGTAAACTGGATCGCTTGAGGGCTTGCCAGCCATACAATACGTTTATTTTTGATTTTTGAAAACTGAAAACCCTTACCTCAACATTTGAACTTTCATCTTCCTTTTCGTGTTGCCCTAAGCAAAGAACCGAGAATAGACAGGGACATGTAGACAGGATATAAGAACATAATGCATTTCAATTTGAACGGGTCGAGCCGGGTCTGGGCTTCAACGCTTCAAGCGTCAAGTTTGAGATCAAGTGAAATGGGAAATCTGGTAATACATGATGCATTGGGTTGACTTGAGTTCTGTGTTCAGTTCGATTTCGTTTCAATCTATGTTTAGCCTAGCCTGATACTAGTGTTGTTTTGTTACTCCTTTATCTCAAGTCGGAAATTGTAATTTGAGTTCAATGTTCATTTAATCTCACTTGCCCAGATACCGTGTTTTCTGTTGTGTTCGGCTGAACATGCAGTTCG